>NMRB01003811.1:40201-52112 GCA_002633025.1 Notospermus geniculatus | reverse complement strand
TTGGAAATCACAAATCGGATGGTGTGCTTTTCTAATGCCTTTGGAGCAAGCTGATAATTCCAAGGTACCAATGCGAAGCAACAGCCGAGCGATTTGTCGTATCCCTGAGATATGTCATCATAATTGGTGATGCATAATAGGGGCCTATGATATTAGCCCTTATTACACTACATAAAAAACCCGTGTCGAACCCGGGGTTTTTCTGTCCACACCTGTTAAAAACGCGGTGTAATAATCCCCTCCGAGCTCGAACGGTTTTTGGAGGGCTTAATTTAGGTCCCCGTCACAAAATTTGAGTAGTGTTGACGGGCACCGGGCCTCAGGAGGGATTTTTCACAGCCGGGCTAGACCCGGGTGTCAAAAAACCCGGGGATTTCTCAATGAGATAATAATGAAGAAATTTGATAACACCGTTTTCATGATCAACTTTGTATTATTGAGACTAGCATTACAAAACATGAGGTGCTATTCTGATTACTGTGGACACAGTGAAGAATCTTCTGAAATGAGAATATACATTTGGTAGCAAACTATGTTCTTGCAGTGGTATCTGATGAACAATGTGTTCTTTTTGCTTAGAATTGTTTATCCGCACGGTTTTGTACTGTTTTTTCTTTATTGAAAAATACGTTGGTACAGTGGAATCTGATGGTGGTTAATTACAGTGGATACTTTTGCGACTTGACACCTGTTACCTCCTGATTCTGAAATATACCATCATTGCCACGAAATTTCTGACTGAACAAACTTTGGCTCGTCTGACTGTAGGCCTCCTCTAAGAAAAAACCCCAACACACTACACTATAGGTATGCTTTGTAATGGTGAAGGTTAACAGAGCTTGTTGACATAGCTTTCACACCTGTGACATCACCAGCCAACAGCAGACTCTAGCCGTTGAAAAATACATGCATACGTATAGACCTTTTTCAAAGTGACGTAAACGACAAAGATCTGCGCACTTCCGCCGAAATCTCAACCACGACCTCGGTCTGAAACTGAATGACGTGACGCAGAGAACCCCACAACACTGACGTCGAAGACGTCGCGTCAGACTCGGCCATTTGCTGAATCATGGAATGCGTCACTTTATCCGATTTCAGATCGAGGTTATGGTTGAGATTTGTACATTTGTATAGGCCTAGAGTGGAGGTAGCCTAATCTCAATAGCCATGTTCCTCACTTGGATGGTCTCTTTCATCTGCCCTTGTAAAGACACAAGGTACAAGTCACCACAGCTTACTGTCCCATGCGACGGACGTGAACAGCCTGGGGTGATTTATCCCATACGGCCCAGGCTGGACGCGATGTTCCCGGAACGCACTGCGGCCACCTTGCGGAGCATTAAAGAACCTTGAGCTGAACGCCACGTAAAGGTCTGTTCACACCAAAACCGCGCCGCGGGCCGCGACGGCGGAAAACGACGCGCGTTCACCGCCGGGAAAATAATTTCAAAAGACGCGCGGCAAAAAATGACGCGCGCTCGCTTGCCGCGCGTCTTTGGTGTGACCCTTTTATTGAAAATCCATTACCAAATGACAATGAAACGACATTGAGCGTGACGAGTAACTTATGCGGGAATGAGACACACCATGTCCAAAATTAGGCGCGATTCTCAGATGCAACGCATAGATCCGTGCGTCACGGACGTGACATAGCACAGGTCACTTCCGTGACGCAACTAATAATTAGCAAACAAAAACAAATAGTGCCCGCCGGGCAATATCTTTCGGATGTCTCCCTTTAACCGTGTCGAAATATACGACCCCAACCGGGGTCTTCTTCAGGCTGGCACTTTTCCACACTTTTTCAAAAAAGTCTTTTCTGAAATCTAGTGTGGAAAAGTGCCAGCCTGAAGAAGACCCCGGTTGGGGTCAAAAATTTGCTAAGTTCTGGAAGTTGACTTCTTGATATTTACCACTTTGTGTGTCAAATTTTTGTGCTTTCTTTTTTGGGTCGAAAGATACAGCATTTAGATGTGCTTAATGCACTCTGATCCCAAATTCTATAAATGAATCCAACTGGGACTTATTTTTTCCCTAGTACTTGCTATCATTATATGGTAACGAAATTACTGAATGCGTCTGGGATCTAATTATTCTCCCACAATTGCCGATGATAAATGGTGAAGGTCGGACTATTTGTAGCTTTATAACGGATCTGTTGACTATTATTCTGTTTTTATGCTTCAGGAAGTCATCGGGGTGTTCGACATTTACTTGTAACTAAGTGATAACGATGACGTATACCGGATGCGAAATTTTTATTCCTGCGACATTTTTAGCTCACCTGGGGTGAGCTTTTGTCGTGGTGCAGCGTCCGTCGTCGTCGTCCGTTAGCAGGCACGTTTTGTAACCGCTGGGGCTATTGATCTGAAGGTTGGCGCATATACCTCTAGGTCAGATTACCTATGACACCAAGTTTCGGTCCGATTCGATTGTTGGCTTGGCCACCAGGTGGCGAAAACCAAAAACACAAAAAGTGCAATAACTCCTGAACTAACGACTGGATCATCTCCAAATGAACCCTGACCCTACCCCCTTGCCATTTGCCTTGGTAGCTCAGTCGGCCAGGCGTTTGCCTAGTAATCCTCAGGGCCCTGGTTCGACTCGCCGCTGAGGAGGATTTTTTCACCGCGTCGCCTGTTTCGCGTTCTTCTTTTTACTGAAAATACTCCAAGTCCGAAAAAATTCCCGAACGGGTACGTAAGGAAAAAAATCTCATCCCGGATGTGCTGTACCAGTATTTTTAGCTTCATTATGATGCAGCTCGTGGTTGCAACTGGAGAACACAGAGGCAGGGAACTTAATTAAGAAATATATTTTGTACGCTCCTCACATACACGAAATGACAATAAAAACTGTGGCCTTTTAGCTGATAAAAAAGTATATTAAGGATTCATTAGACATCCCACTTTTGCTGAATTTTCGCGCAAGCGTGGGCGAAATTCAATGGACAAGTTCTCGTTAGCCAATTCTCAGCGGAGATGGATGGCCTACACCCACCGAAAAACATTGTTATATAAAATAAAAGGGCCACAAATCTTATTATCTCATGCTGATCAATTTATTTATTGTCTGGTCTGAAGTTATGTAGATAAGGGATCATCTCAAAATTGCTTGATGCCCAGAGAGACGAAATTTTTTCATCTCTCTGTGGACTCCCCTTCCTCCCCTCTAAATGACGAGAAAAAAAGTAATATGTCTGGCACCAACACTTTTATTTCAGAATTACTTGGTGTTTCTATGGAGGACCAGTAGGGTACATGATAAAACATGATAATCTTCCTATACATGAATTGCCAGACGAAAAGATTTCGTCTCTCTGGGCATCAAGCAATTTTTGAGAAGGCAAAGAGACTTGTCCAAAGTCTCACGCCCAGTGGGATTCGAACCCGGGACGCTCTGACCGCTAGTCGGAGACCCGAACCACTACACACCACTGAGGCTCCCACAGAAGAAGATTGATTTAATGCCCAAAGTGTCACGCCACAGCGGGATTCGAACCAGGTGTGAGGGATCAAAGTCCCCCTGGAAACAAAGTCCGGCCTTATTGTTCGGCGAGGAATTAAATGTAGAATATATGGCGAGTGCCTTTTTTACCAGTGCCTTTTTTAAGCCTAGGTCACAAATGCACCGGGCGCCGTACGATTTTCCCCACCCAGCGGCTTGCTGTGGATTTTTGAGACTGAAACTCAGATCTAAGCTGAATTATGCCGAAATCGCCTCAATGGATAAGCGGAAATTAAACTAGATCAAACTGGGCACCGTAGAAATTGGCCAAAATGTCTGTTTTTACTCGCCGTACGGGCCCCGGAGTGGATATGTGACCTAGGCTTTACCGTGCCTTTTTACCGGTGCTTTTTGACCAGTGCCTGTTTTACCGTACACCGGCAATAGAGACCATGACCATTCGAATATAACCTTACAATAGCGGGCTATTGTTTGGCGGACATTCATTCCTAGGACGTTGATTCCTGTCACACCTGTGCCCTCTGACCGCAAGTCGGCCTCCGGAGACACGAACCGCCACCACACCAACGTGGCTCCCAAACCCAGCCGAAATGTACCTTTAAACCGAGCTTCATATCGATCATTTAACCAATCAAACTCATCAACTTTTCGTCAAATAAAAATTGGTCTGCCCATGTAACAAATTGACTCAGGAGATTACTACGAGACGCTCCGTGAGTGAACCGTGCAGAACACAATCAAAAACGTGCAAATTATTTTTTCCTGTAAATTTGAAAATGTCATATTCAGGTCCAGGTATCGTGATTAGGTTCGCTAAGCCGCCGGATTACCGTTTCTCTCATTTCCCTATTGTTGCTAATAACGGTTGCCATGGAAACGGAGCTACTAATGGAGGGAAGGGTAAATCTTGTTAATGTTTATGGAAACTAAACGTGGTTCTGTGATGAGGGAAGGTTTTAGAAAGATTAACCGCGGATGTTTGATCTAAATATATTCATTTTGATGAAAAATGTTCGTGTTGTGAGCAAGAAAAGTTGGGCTGTCAGATTGGTAGAGTGCAAACATCGGGGCCTGTCACCTCTGAAGATCCAGGTTCATCAAATTTACTGAATATAATCAAAAATATATCTATTTTTAATATAATTCAGTAAGGCTTATACGTGCGTTTATACATTTAAGCCATTTATACCTTTCCAATAAAGATGGCGGTCTAACAGTTCTCACCATATGACGTCAGAAACTTCATACCATTCAATGGCCGCTGGCACGCTAAGCTGCCGAACATGACCTAAATTTAGGTTTATCTAGGGATCTAGTCCGTAAAATACGAAATTTCTAATTTTGAAATTGTGAATTTCGTGGGCCGGCAAATTATTCTCAGTGTCAGTTTTGACTGCCGACATATAGACTGGTACCCGATCCTAACTATTTTACATCGGGCCTTTGCATATGTTAGGACCGGGCGTGCCTACCGCCTTCGTGCCTCTGATTGGTCGGTGCTGGCGCAGGTGGTAAGTATGTGAACTATTATGTTGATATATTTTCTATTTTTAACATGGAAAACCCCCGGCGTGATTGGTGAATTTCCTGGGTCAAAGGTCGGTCACCTTCTATCTGCATTCTGGTACGTCAGCCGTATTAAGAATTGAATAAATTTACATAATTTACATAAAATTTTCAAGTGACGTCACTGTCAGAATTCCTCCACAAATGGCGGCCAAGACTGGTCCTACCATTCAAAAGCGACACCATCGGTAGGACGAGGTACTAGTCCAGCCGAGATATTGATTCCCTTTAAATGACCTTCCTATGGCGACGCAAGTTCTTTAAATCGTTCACCCCATCACCGATAGGTGGCGGTTTGCCTCTTATTTTGCCAAACATATTCATCTTAACCTCAAAGTTTCCAATATATGAAGAAAAAACAAAATATTTGTCCGCAGACACTTAAGCATCTGAACCTGCCTCAACAATACCCCTCGGATTCGACAGTGAGATGATTTAACGTTAATAACAGACTAACATCAGCATGGCCGTGCAATTACATCGTAACCATGGCAACCGTGACATCAGAAAACACCAAAGGGATGTTCGTCTGTCAAAATGACACCAGTTTCTTTGTATCATGATTAATTTCCTTCAGGGTCTTAGACTATTATTTTGGTATTATCGTAAGAAAAAGACGTCATAACTATTTTCTTGTCCAACAATTTTCTACTTATCTTTCATTCGCGATGTCTTAAAGCGAATTGATATCGAAAAAAATTGATTTAGAAATAGAATTTGAAAGGGGACGAATTTTCGGGAAAAAAGTAAACAAACTTCTCCAGAATGTCAACAAAGAAATGTTCGTGCATTCTGATTGGCTGAAATTTTGTGTTTACAAACACCAGCCAAATGTAAATAAAATCCGCTAGAACACAACAACACTGCACTGCATGCAAGCATGCACAATCAATGCAAAAAGCCTGCAGCACGCGAGTAAAACTGCAGCCTACGTCACCAACTTTTGAGACCCATGATGCATTGGTAGTGACTAGCCAATTAGCGAAGCTCCTCTTATTTTGAATCATTGGAATAAGGTCACTGACCCAATTACAATGAGAATTGCGTTCTGTACCAGACCCTCGGTCTGACGACCTCGGAGTATGAACGAGGGGCTGGTTGCGCGAGAGGACTAGAATCTCCCGGCCAATCAGATGCGTTGGTTTGCCCACCAGGGCTGGGTTGCACAAAACTCAGGTTAGCGCTAACTTGGTGTTAGCGCTAACTTTATGTTAAACGACGTAAAAAGAAAAGGGATTTTTACGTCATCTAACATAAAGTTAGCGCTATTCCTGGGTCAAAGGTCGGTCACCTTCTATCTGCATTCTGGTACATGTACGTCAGCCGTATTGAGAATTGAATAAATTTACATAATTTACATAAAATTTTCAAGTGACGTCACTGTCAGAATTCCTCCACAAATGGCGGCCAAGACTGGTCCTACCATTCAAAAGCGACACCATCGGTAGGACGAGGTACTAGTCCATCCGAGATATTGATTCCCTTTAAATGACCTTCCTATGGCGACGCAAGTTCTTTAAATCGTTCACCCCATCACCGATAGGTGGCGGTTTGCCTCTTATTTTGCCGAACTATATTCATCTTAACTTCAAAGTTTCCAATAATATGAAGAAAAAACAAAATAATTGTCCGCAGACGCTTAAGCATCTGAACCTGCCTTCACAATCCCCGCCGGATTCGACAGCAAGATGATTTAACGTTAATAACAGACTAACATCAGCATGGCCGTGCAATTACATCGTTACCATGGCAACTGTGACATCAGAAAACACCAAAGGGATGTTCGTCTGTCAAAATGACACCAGTTTCTTTGTATCATGATTAATTTCCTTCAGGGTCTTAAGACTATTATTTTGATATTATCGTAAGAAAAAGACGTCATAACTATTTTCTTGTCCAACAATTTTCTACTTATCTATCATTCGCGATGTCTTAAAGCGAATTGATATCGAAAAAATTTGATTTAGAAATAGAATTTGAAAGGGGACGAATTTTCGGGAAAAAAGTAAACAAACTTCTCCAGAATGTCAACAAAGAAATGTTCGTGCATTCTGATTGGCTGAAATTTTGTGTTTACAAACACCAGCCAAATGTAAATAAAATCCGCTAGAACACAACTACACTGCACTGCATGCAAGCATGCACAATCAATGTAAAAAGCCTGCAGCACGCGAGTAAAACTGCAGCTACGTCACCAACTTTTGAGACCCATGATGCATTTGTAGTGACTAGCCAATTAGCGAAGCTCCTTTTATTTTGAATCATTGGAATAAGGTCACTGACCCAATTACAATAAGAATTGCGTTCTGTGCCAGACCCTCGGTCTGACGACCTCGGAGTATGAACGAGGGGCTGGTTGCGCGAGAGGACTAGAATCTCCCGGCCAATCAGATGCGTTGGTTTGCCCACCAGGGCTGGGTTGCACAAAATGTTAGCGCTAACTTGGTGTTAGCGCTAACTTTATGTTAAATGACGTAAAAAGACAAGGTATTTTTACGTCATCTAACATAAAGTTAGCGCTAACACCAAGTTAGCGCTAACATGAGTTTTGTGCAACTGGGCCCAGACAAGTACGCGCGCACAAGTCTTCGTAAAACCCAAGATGGTGTTGGAAAGGTCTATAATAGATAGTTTTCGCGAAGCCCCTCCCCCCCCGAAACGCCAACGCGAACGCCAATCCCATTATTCAATGCCACGAAGAGAGGACCGAACAAAAAGATATACGTTCACGTTGGCGTTTCGGGGCCTTTGCGAAAAGTCTCTAATATACAGAACTTAACGTCGAACAAATATTTGCCTAACCTCTCTAAATCAGACTATCACGCTAAACAAACACTTCAAATATTTCGTATTCCGCTTCAAACACCACGCCATTATTGACTACCGTTACAAGATGAGACATCGGGTACTTTGAAAACCATTATATCCGCCACATCGGGTACTTAGAAATCATTACCTCTCTCTAATGATACGTCAAGGTGTATATTATTACTGATGGTGTTGACTTGTATTTGGGTAACTGTACTTAAATTCTTCCTAATTATTTTTACGGCAGGTCTCTGCGTTCAAATCGTAACAAAAATGGTCGTCGTATTGGATTGAAACTCGTAATGGACCAGAGTGGACTCATTTATCCGTTTACCGAAGGCCATTTGAAGGTAAGGCAGACTCCATTTTTCACCCCTTAAAGGTGCTCTAGTTCGAATTCTAAACATTACGGTGTGCCACCTATTGTCAACTTCTGGTACTAACAAATCAGATAAAATCGAATTAAATCTCGCCTTTCACAACCTTTTGTTTGTTTTAGAGCGTAAAATCAAAAATATATTTCAGTTACAAGAATATTTATCAAGATAGATATAAAAATAGATAACATTAATGTTTTGGTATACACGGTGCTGCTACCTGTCCGAGGAAAAATAACTATTATAATCAACCATGTAAATAAACAAACCGTAATGTTTACAATTCGAACTAGAGCACCTTTAAAGGATTCTGAGAGCTTGCTGTTACATAGAAATGAACGACTCAATTTTTAATTTTTCACTCGTCATTTTCCATTCAAAATCAGAAAATCAGAAAATGAATGCCTATGTGAACAGTTAACGGAGAATGAAATGTTCATTCTTCAGCTTACGGATGATTTGTGCCAAATCACAAATGACCAGCGAAAAATGAGCTCGTATGTAATACGGCTTTAAAGGGCACGATATTGCCACTTTTTGTCGACAGTCGGCGCCACCGGCGGTGATTACATCATTCTCCAATACCGTTGTTTTGCCTTCCGCCCCAGTGTTGGAGAATGTATGATTACAATACAACGCATACGTAGATACCCTAGCGAGTTTGATAAGCGGTAGTTTAACAACATGTCAATAGAGGTCTCCCTTAACGCGGGTATGTTTAGCGCAGGACAGGAAAGGAATACAGTGGCCCTTTAAGTACTGCATTGAACACCTTGGGATTTTTCAACTGCGCAAAGTTGGTGGGGCATTCAGTTTGGTTCTGCTTACAAAATTCAAGATGGCGACTGTGGCGGCCATATTGGACCGGAAATAACACAACATAACTGTGTCATTGGTCCTGGAGTAAGATTTCTTTCATCCTTTTTCCGATTTTGCCGTCCCTCACGCCGCAGGGCTTTGGTCTTGCTCCTCTCCATATGCTCCAACACAAAGACCGCATGAAGAGGAGCGAGACCTTGCTGTTGGAGGATGAATCCTGCCATCGCGTGACCAAGAACAGTGAAAACTGCACGGACCTAACAATAGCACTCAGCTAATTACATTGTAAGAATATTGACCAAACCTTACATGACAAAGATTTGTTTGATGAGCAAAAAATACGTCATACTACACTTGATTCCACATTCGATTGGCGCGAGGTTTTCGGCCGATATCTCCGCGATCCCTAAGGTCAAATTTGACAAAACATACGTCAATTGACTTGTCTTTCTTGTCGGTATCTTTCTGCTATCTTCATTTTTCGCGTAAGGCCGACATAACGGATCCCTTTCTCAAAACCCACTTCATTCGCCGCGATGTTCAGTGCAGTTTACACGTGCGCGATGCATTGCGTCATTTCAAAATGGCCGCCGAACGCGAACTGTGATTGTCGAAAGAACTTTCTATGTCAAGCTTTTCGGGAAAATGACAGCGATGATACCTGTAGCGACAAAAAAGACAAATCGACTGATGTATGGTATGTCAATTTTGCCCCAGCCGTTGCGGAGATATCGGCCGAAAACCTCGCGCCAATCGGATGTGGAATGAAGAGTAAGTATGCCTCGCTTCCCTGATCGTCAGTTGTCACGCATACTTTATGCCTCTCTCGCCTGATTAATTAGCATTGGTGCATCCCATGTCACCTGATCGCCGTCAACTTCCCGAAGGTGTCGCAATATTTCGCATCCGTTTGTTAGTTAATTAGTTTCATGTTTGCTATGTAAACCATCGATAATGAGCGTGATATCGTCTGCTTGCCTAAAACACGATTTATAAATGTTTACGAAAGAAGCGTTACTAGGCAAATGTGTGGTGCTGATGACTGTCGGTAGGTGGCGCTGTTCAGAGTTCAATCTGAACAGATGGCCCTCGATAGGTGGCGCTGTTCACAGTTAACATGGCGGATATGACGCAGTTTTGCCACTAGAGGTCTCTCTCCGCTGTCTTTTGGAGAACTTCAAGGCATTGTCATATTCCAGGTGACCATTCATTGTCCAAGCATGATATACAATGTAACACTACCAAACGCATCCTCTCAGACAATTATTTTACCTAAACTTTTGTGCCCATGGCCCGCTTGACCAGCTGAGCGTGCCAGCGGCCATTGAGTGAATGGTATCAAACTTCTGACGTCATAAGGTGAGAACTTTTAGACCGCCATCTTTGTTGGAAAGGAGTAGTAAGCCGCGCTTATCACCAAAAGACGGCAGCAAAGTTCTAGCGGACAAATACAATGTAAAATTTATCTTGACTGGTGCTCAGTCAACCATGAATAGGTCCGCTGGCCATTGAATTGGACCGTAGTGACACCTATTGGTCAACTGACTAACAGCTCCACTTCGCTTCTTCGGGCCGTATTCTAGAAGCTTCTTTAAGTTTAAGGTCGACCTTTAGCTATTGTTTGCAGGGCAGACTACAAAAGATTAAGGTCGACCTTACACTTAAGGAAGCTTCTAGAATACGGCCCTATAGAATACGGCCCTATATTCCAATGTTAGAAGAGACTATCTCCACTTCTGATCGGAGGGGGTATGTCTGACTGAAGGAACAGCCATACTCAACACTGCAGTGTAATTACGTAAAGAAAAAGCTGTTACATCAATAAACTTTACACCTTCTGAAAACAGTGAACATACAGCAATTTACCACTGGAAGCAAGAATAAGTTCAATTATATAAACACAGGGCCGGATTCTAGAAGAATTTTTTCTAGAAGCTAAGGTTTACCTTTAGCTATTGTTTGCAGGGCAGAATACAAAAGCTAAAAGTGGACCTTAGAGTTAAGGAGGGTTCTAGAATACGGGCCATAGCCATTGAACGGTATAAATTAAAGTGGCACTTACCTTTTTTAACTGGGGCACTCCGCGCAATCAGGATCAAACAACTTAGAAGGAAAATTACGAAAACTTTACGTAGCATGCTGATATATCCGTAAATTCCCGGCGGACTTGTCTCAATTTTTGGCCCTTTTTATTGCTGTCACTAAGCGGCTCGATCGTAACAGCTGTTGGGTTCAAACGACAAGAAATTTGATATCCGCTACGATTTCCTTTGCCTCTGTGATGTCAGTTCCTCAGAACGTCCTTTTCAGCAGTGTTTTCAAGCCTTGCTAGCTGTTTGTAAAATATTCGTGTGGAACTCGCAAGATCTGACGTTCGGGCAATTAGCGGTTATGCTGTTACGATGACAACGGTGCGGAAAGTGTTGCCAGGCTGCGAGTGTCGATGATCACTGCCGCGGATTGACTTGTGTACTGTAGCTCATCGCTGATTGGTGGAAATCAATAATCTAGTTTAGAGCTTGGAATATAGATGGCGCGACGAGGTGTCGGGTGTAAAATAGATGGTGGCATCGCATGAAGCGCTCACTGAAGAAGTGGTGGCTTGTTGTGTAGACCTTTCCAACAAAGATGGTGGCCCAGTTCTCCCACATGACGTCGTGGCCATTCATTGGCTGGTATTCATAAAAGTTAGCAAATGCTTTTACTTCAAGTTTTGTAGTGCATTTGCATTGGACCTCGCTGTGCAAATCTTAAGTAAAAGCATTCGCTAACTTTTATGAATACCAGCCATTATCCAAGCATGATATAACACTACCAAACACATCCTCTCGGACAATTATTTTACCTTACCTTTTGTGTCCATGGCCCGC
>NMRB01003811.1:24696-35581 GCA_002633025.1 Notospermus geniculatus | reverse complement strand
CCCCCCCCCCCCCCCCCATATTTGGCGCGGTACACTAATAGGGCCTAATCACATACGGATAAATTGTCGCTGCTGAAACTCATTTTACGTCAGACTTACGTATCACGTATCCGTATGGGCCATACGTATTTTCCACACGGATACGTGATAAGTTTTGTCGGTGCTGAAAGTCTCTGGTAGTTTTTTACTTGTCCTTATGTCTTTCTATGACCTTTCTTCATCTTGACCTTCCTTCAGCTAGGGCACATGTCTCAATTATCAAATCATGTTTGATTGTTTAAGGTTTGCGGGTCATGCGACTCAGTATCATGACGTGGAGTCCACTCAGTCCAGAGTCCATTGGACTGAGCTCTTGACCTCAAACCCTGACTGTCTGGCCATGGTGCTGAGATGGCATACTAGTAAAACCCAGCCTCGGCCCTGTCTGGCAGTAGACACCTTCCTGAGAACTGCCAGCGTGAACTTCCAGCGGACGTACAATAAACCTCTCGCAGCTAAAGACTTCACTTCTCTCCTCCATTCTTCGTCACCGTCAACAACAGCTGATCCCGTAACACACCAACCTTTTGCATATTTAAGACCGCCACCACCTCAGAAGGTGGCGGTCTTCATTGGTTTCACTGGATTTCTCTCGATCTCTCTCGATCTCTCTCTCTCTCGATCTCTCTCTCTCTCCGTCCAATATGTGGTTTCATCACGATAACTCAAAAAATACGCCACGTATCGCGACGAAACTTTCAGGAGTTGTGGATATGCATGTTACACGGAAACCTATTGTTTTTGGGGGTCATCCGCCAACAATGAACTGTTTAATTAGATGAAGTCTGTTGTCCTAACGCATTTACCTTTGCCCATGACGTCAACAACCCATGACGTCGGGCCTAAGAACGCAGCGTCACCACGACGTCGAGCATGACGCTGCAGCGTCACTCGCGGCAGCGGGGTTTTCGCTGACGTCATCTCATCTCGGATCAACTGTGACGCCACGCACACTGGCACTACACACGTTTCAGGTCCTCTGGCCAATCAGCGATCGAAATGAATTTGGCCCGGTGCCGTGATGTATAGGCCTATCCGTATTTCGCGGAAAATAACACGCACATTTGTCTGAAATCAATAACATTTAAACGGTCGACCCGACAAGTTTAACAATTGTGAAATTTAGTAACTTTGAAAACAATAACCCCCCTGCTCTTGGCTGCCGCGAAATACGCAATCGCACTGTAAAGCCGTGTGCATCTAAACCGACACTGTAAATGACGCATGTTCAGTCCCAATATCATCAGTTTGTACATTTACATTGCCCTAACATATTTACAAAATTCATCAGTGAATTTTCAAGGGCGGTCTTCAAATTGACGTCAATTTCTAGTTTGCATAATATGATTGCACACCTGTGACAGGTTTGCATAAAACTTTCATTTTCTTTCTCCATTTATTAAAGTTACACCTGTTGAAAATAGCGGTGTTTTTCCATTACCCGTGCTAAACCCGTGTGTACGAAAATCCCGGCGAGAGGTCACACTACTACATTGTAGTTTAGTAGCCCAGCGACAGGTGCGCTGCATGCACTGACTCTTCGGTCATTTCTTTATTGGCACTCATTGTTGGAGGCGCGAAAACGACGTCACTTAATGGCTGCGTCATCTGTAGCCGTGCTAAAAACTAACAAAAACACGGGGATTTCGAAAAGCAAGGCGAGCTTGCCGTGTTTCACAAACCCGTGTTTTTCAGACACGGGTTTCTTGAAGCCCGGCCGAATTCATAGGTGTGACCGCCAAAAACCCGGGGATTTTATGTAGTGTAACCACGGCTAGAATCTTTATCTATTATGGTGCCAGCCAGCCAACAGCACACTATTGCCGTTGAGAAATATGTACATGCATACGACGTCGTACAGTGTATTTGTATTACCGGTAGATTTTTCCTTACGGGCCGAAGCCATAGCCCTGCTAAGTACAGAGGAGGTAGCCAAATCTCAAGCCATGTTCCTCACTTGGATGGGCTCTTCCATTTGCCCTTGTACATTGTAAAGACACAAGGTACAAGGCACCATGGAACTCAAGGCTTGCCCTGGAACATTTCGATTTATCATTATTAAGACCGCCACCACCTCATAGGTGGCGGTCTTCATTGGTTTTACTGGACCAGATTTTCTCTGAATGTCTGTGGCAACATTTGGTTTCCGAGCGATAACTTAAGAATTAGGCGATATATCAGCTTAAGACTTACAGGATATGTAAATAAATCCAAAATACAGGTCAAGTTCGTTAACTGGCTCAATCCGTAATCATTTGGCCCGTATTTGGCGACCTTTTCGACAAAAACTAAACACAGCCCGCCGGTGTGGGAATCCCCGATTGCCCAAAATAGAATCCAGCGCAGGTCACGTGTTTGTTCAAGTCCCCTGGTACGTCATCATCGTTCCATACCCGGATTGACTCGCATGCGTAATCGTACAATAAACTTTATTCTGATTTTGATTCTGATTCTGCGTTCGATCCATGGATCGGGCTGACTCGAGCGCGTTTTTCGATCATGCGCAGTAGTGATACCAGCTACGTCTTCCGCTGTTCCATGTGCGAATGATGTTTGTTTGCCGATTAATTGAAAATTGTCGACATTATTGCCAAGTATTCATTTTGAATCTTTAGTACGAGATAGGTATGCATATCCGAGTTTCAATCAAGAAGTTTTTACGGCACTCATCGACACGGTATTGTTGAATAAAGACCGTTGATGCGACCGAACTTCCTGTTCATGCATGGCAAGCACGCCATGACAGTACCGTACACACATTTAGGCCTATAGTACCACGTGCATGCACATGATGAATGAATGCGTCTTGTTTAACATGCTTGATGCATGAGCATGGGGCCGCCACAGGTGAATGAATCACATGAATGGTGAATCGGTAACACCACTACTTGGCCCTGCCAACTACTGTGTACTGTGCTGCTGAATTTTGAATCAGAAAAGCAAGGAAGGGGCCTAGGCCTAGCCTAATTCCTAAAAAATAGGCTAAATTTCGTACCGGTAGGCCAATCCTATTTCTGTTGGTGTCCTTTCTACATACTACAGTTATCACGATCCAGTTTATTGTGTCTTGCCTCTCGAAGTGTAATTCTGTCACAATTCTCTCTGTCGACTGATAGATCATATTAGGGGCCTACCTTGTCATCACCGTCAATCATTGGAATACATAGGCCTACATGTAGGCCTACATTATTGTCGCTCTTTTTCAGATGTCAAAACAAGTAATTCGCTTAAAGCATAGGCTAACTTATTGATATTTATTGCCTCATACTCGCAACCATTTTCCTTTTCTCTTTTCAGAATGTCTAAAACGAATGCACAAAAAGATCCATCTTGATATTAAGTCAGTGTCCTAGAACTTGATGCTGTTAGAAAGTAATTTGCCAAAGAAGCAACACATGAGAGACTGTCACAATCATACCATAATCACAACTTCCTGCAAGGTGATTTCTGTAATATTTCAAGTATCAGGACACAATGAAAGGGGCCAATGACAATGTATCTGATATCACATGTATCTAGCTCCACCATCCTTGATGCCCGAAGATGAAGACATCATCTTCAATCATTGTTCGCAAACTAAACCTTCTTCGACTGCACCAGTTATTGCATTGTACATGTATATGTACTTTCGGTCAACATCTGTCGTGATGAATACAGGAGTAGCAGCAGTTGCCACAACAATACTAGTATACTAGTTAGTGTGTTTGAATATGACCTATATTTGTTGTACAGTTTGATTATGAACAAAATAAAACATTCTGGCTTTCAATTAAATGTGCATCTTACTGAGCTTTCTTCTAATGTTTAAAACATTCTGGCTTTCAATTAAATGTGCATCTTTACTGAGATTTGTAATTCTAATGTTACAAATCCATGACACCTTGATCCTCTCTATAACCTTTAGTGTCATGCCACCAGACTCTTGCAATTTCCAATAAATTTCCACTGACAACCTCGGAGTATGACCGAGGGGCTGGTTGCGCGAGACTATATAACCTTGCCCATCGACCGAACTTTCTACATTGCCACTCAGTAATTCTCGATCAGTCAACTTGCCTAATTTCTAAGGGCGGTCTTCAAATTGGCTCAGTAGCCAATTTCTAGTTTGTTATTTGTTCTTATGGTACGGTCACCCAGGTGAGCACATGGTCCACGGACCATTTCATTCGCGCAAATGCTGTGACTTTGCTGCCTTCGAATAGCATTTTGAACACAGTCAACTGAAAATCTAGGCTTATCTTGGGACTCTAGATGTAATCCGCAAAGACACAGAATTTGTAATTTTGAAATAGTGAATATCGTGGGCCGTGAAATTATTCTTTATAGAGAGGTTGCGCAGCTTTCCGACTCAACTACGAGAATGAATTGCAGTCCGCTATGGACATCCTTGATAAAAACGATTTGATAGACGTTTGCCATAACTTTGTGGCAGAATAATTTTGACTCGTAGGCCTAATCGGAAGTGCACTTAAATCGCAAATATTATAGTCGTGTTTCAAGTCGTAACGACTAGGATTATGACTTCAATATTCATTATTTATCCCATCCTCCCACAGCAGGGCTTTGGTCTCGTTCCTCTTCATACACTCCACACAAAGTTTGTGTGAGCGGATGAAGAGGAGCGAGGTAAAAACCCCTGCTGTGGGAGGATGTATTTATCCGCACTTCCGATTTATAAGGCCAATTTTTCCTGCCTTCAATTTATGGTGTTTGACGAATTGAAAACTTCTATCAAATCGTTTTTATCAAGGATGTCCATAGCGGACTGCAATTCATTCTCGTAGCTGAAGTCGGAGTTGGAGTCGGGCCGTTGCGCAACCTCTCTACAGGGTGAGCCAGAGAAAGTGTCCCTCGAACAATAGCATTTCTATTGTTTCCCTATTGTTCGAGGGGCACTTTCTCTGGCCCACCCAATGTCTTTTTTGACTGCCGCGACTATGTTCCCTTCAAAGAAACTCCTGAATTCCTGTTCCGGGAATCAAAAAACGCTTCGTTGAATTCAATAGACCGTTCNCACCGCACACCCACGCCCCGGGGACGTAGGGAGTGAGCGCTAAAGGCTAAAGCCAGGCGCACATGTGCGGCAAATCTCGATGCGGCAGGGGTGTTTCTAAGTCGACTGACCCGGATAAATGACGAGTCGACAGCGCTGGGTCAGTCAACTTTAAAACATCTTCGAAGATGCTTTAAAATCACCCCTACCGCATCGAGATTTGCCGCACATGTGCGCCTAGCTTTAGAGTCCATTCACGCAAATTTCTAGCGATGCGACGCTGCAACCATTGTTTGTTTCCGCGGCGATGGTCATGGAGAAAGCATGCGGCATCGCACCACTAGAAATTCGCGTCAGTGATGCTCACAACGGCGGAATGCGCTGATCAGATCCGACACGTCGCATAGCCTGACAAAAGACTAGTTTGCATGTTTGCATTTGCCAAAATCGATCGATCGTTGTGGAATGTTGGCAATTAAAATGAAAATGTTCGTTCAGTCGGCAACGAAGGTCCAGTAATAAAGGCCTATGTACACTATCAACATTTCAGGACACATGTCGCGACACATGTGTCCGACACAGATGGACACAGAAATTTTGTCCCTGTATACACTAGACACATGTCCGGACACATGTTGCGACACAGTGTTGGGACACATGTTGCCAATATTTTTGCTCTGTACACACTGTCAACATTTCCAGCAACACGGTGTGTCGGACACATGTATCCCGACATGTGTCTTGAAATGTTGATAGTGTACATAGGCCTTGGCTGAAATTTCGGAGGAAGTGCGCAGATCTGGGAATTTGAGAATGGTCTATATATACTTTTATTTGTTATGATGTACATGTAATGATAGTCAAACGACTCATGTGGGTCATATGTGTTGATATTTCCCTTACACAAATAACTCGTGCCAAATGAAACCATTAAATTTGACGCTTGATTTGGTCCCGTTCATTCACTCGTGGGTGGGGCCCAGTTAACCTAAATACGCACAAAAGCAAGCCATTCACATCGCCACGGGACATACCTAGGCATTACGAGATAGGCCTACCCTTCCGCTTGTAACGCCCGACTCATGTCGAAATTTCCAGTAGTATCAACTCTTACCCGGACAATTCGTACCTTGCAATTCGCGTACCGAGAACTAGTGAGTTTTCGCAAATCTGACGAAACACGAAGTACGAAATACGAAATTGGACTTCATTTCCAGGACCTAAATAATGTATTTCTGGAAATGGTTGCTACCACAAATGTCCCTGCTGGCAGTGCGTCTTTTAGCATATCATGTAAGACCGAGAGAGGTGCATCTTGAATTTTTAAATTTCCTCTTCGTATCTATGAAGTGGAAACGAAAGATAAATTTCAAGTTTAATATACACCGTAACTCTATTGCTCTTGCGTCGTACGCTAAAAGACGCTCTTGCAGCAGGCGATATTTGTGGTACCAACCATCTCCTAAAATACATTTAATACGTCATGGAAATGAAGTTGAATTTCGTATTTCGTACTTCGTGTTTCGTCAGATTTGCGAAACCTCACTACTGTCTTCACCTGACGCGACCAAACTCTAAAAGGTGAACCCCTGACCTAAAACATGTTCCATATTTCCAATTCCAAGCATATTTACTCGGTAAAGACGGCACCCATGCCTTTCTTCTCATTGAATAGAAACGTCTCATTTCTCATGCCATTCAACCAAACAACCATAAATTATTTCTGATTCTTGGCTTTCGACCTTTTCCAACTGCTTGATATTTGGCTATGGCCATTCGAAGGCTTGGCCATTATCCCATATTTATGAATAGCGGGTGTGGTCGCAGAGTAGGCCTACATGTACAGTCAATCTACTGCCAATACATAATTCTTCGTAGTTCCTTAACAACGTCAATCATCAGAATGCCATCATTGGTATTTCAAATATTCAGTCAGACCATGTCGTATGATATATCTGACGTAAAAGATCACAATAGGTCTGGAGAGATTCGCAACCGCCGGTTAGGCCAAAGACGACTGATGTTTGTTCGGGTTTTCTCAGATTTTGGTGAGATTCCGCAAATCTGACGGAAAACGAAGAACGAAATACGAAATTGGACTTCATTTCCATGACCTAATGTATTTCTGGAGATGGTTGGTACCACAAATGTCCCTGCCAGTGCGTCTTTCACCACATCATGTAAGACCGAAAGAGTTATGGTCCACCCTGATTTTTTTTAAATTTCCACTTCGTATCTACGAATTAAGTGGAAACGAAAGATACATTAATTTTTCAAAGTTCCACCGTAACTCTATCGGTCATACGCTAAAAGACGCTCTTGCAGCAGGCGATATTTGTGGTACCAACCATCTCCTGAAATACATTACGTCATGGAAATGAAGTTCAATTTCGTATTTCGTACTTCGTGTTTCGTCAGATTTGCGAAAGCTCACTATTTAAGAAAATCGTAACCTAAAGCCACCAGGTGATATCGCAAGCGACCTATACTCGCCACCGATCTTCTCGCCAGCCACCGCAGACCAGGCGATATCAGCTTTTAGTTGATAATGGGCGAACATCGCTGGCGAGAAGATTCCACGCATCACTATCAAAAATACATCACACTTCGCGAGACAGTGAAATGGCGGCAACGAAGCCAGGGCCACGATCAATTTCAGAATATGAATTAAATAACAGATATTGTGCAAAAAGACAATGCAGTTTCCAAATAATCGTACAGAGGGGCACGCAANATGTAAGACCGAAAGAGTTATGGTCCACCCTGATTTTTTTTAAATTTCCACTTCGTATCTACGAATTAAGTGGAAACGAAAGATACATTAATTTTTCAAAGTTCCACCGTAACTCTATCGGTCATACGCTAAAAGACGCTCTTGCAGCAGGCGATATTTGTGGTACCAACCATCTCCTGAAATACATTACGTCATGGAAATGAAGTTCAATTTCGTATTTCGTACTTCGTGTTTCGTCAGATTTGCGAAAGCTCACTATTTAAGAAAATCGTAACCTAAAGCCACCAGGTGATATCGCAAGCGATGTACCCACCGATCTTCTCGCCAGCCACCGCAGACCAGGCGATATCAGCTTTGGTATTGTTTGATAATGGGCGAACATGGCTGGTGAGAAGATTCCACGCATCGCTATCAAAAATACATCACACTTCGCGAGACAATGAAATGGCAACGAGGCCAGGGCCACGATCAATTTCAGAATATGAATTAAATAACAGTATTGTGCAAAAAGACAATGCAGTTTCCAAATAATCGTACAGAGGGGCACGCAAACTGATTTTTGTTGAAAACCGATTGTTACTGGGCGTTGCCTTATTTATAACCCATCCTGCTATTGTAAATTGGCTTAAATATTTGCCGTTAAGGCACTGTCAATAACCTACCGTAAGGCGTAGTGCGTGATGGTAGCAGGCCATTCATTCTGTGGTTGAAAAGCCAGCCGTTCACAGCGGCTCACAAAAGACTTCATTCATTCACGGGGAATGACAAACACGGGACTGAATATGATATTCATACCTTACGCATGGCTGGGTCGAATGTTGGCGAACCCTATATCAAAATTCCTAAATTCTGACGTAGTATGACAATACTTATATATATACCATAGCTAGGCCTAGCAAGGCTGATAGCGGATTAAGCCAGTGATAGGAAAAGTCGAATTTGATATCATTTGCTCCGCGTGTTTCACGAGTTGACTTGAATTCTAATCTCAGTATATCTTTAATTAAGTGGATTATAATGACGTGTCGTGGATATTAGATCATGTGGAAAGCTAATCTCCTGATAGTCACCCTGTTGGGTGTGCTGCAATGTTCGTTGGCAGGTGGGTATTTTTTATTTGCATTAGATTTTTGCGTCAGGGCCGAAGCAATAGCATTATTGCCCTGGTAATACCGAGACGCCATCTCAAGCTACATGTACTCATGTTCCTCACTTGGATGGCATCTTTTACTTTCCTTGAAAGGCACAAGGTACAAGGCACCATGACTTACTGCCCCATGCGACGGTCGTGAAGAGCCGGTGTGAATGGAATCCAAGTCCCCCTGGAATAAAAGTCCGGTATTATTGTTCAGCGAGGGATTAGAATATATGGCTAGAGAGACCATGACCATTACAAGCGGGCTATTGTTTGGCGGATCTGCATTCCTAGGACGCTGTTTCCTGTCACACTTGTTTAACAGAACCTAATGCCCCNCCCCCCCCCCCAATCTTCTCGCCAGCCACCGCAGACCAGGCACCAACGTTGTGTTTACCACATCCAGAATGCGGTATACGGGTGCGGAAACGATATGTAGCATGCGAAAATGCATAGCATATACCACTTCCGCATTCCGGGTGTCCAGCTTAGCTTTCTAGTGAATACCGATGTTACAAATTTCGAGTCCCTTTCACGTTACTTCCCTCTTCGAATGAAGTGAAATTCCGTTTAAAACTAGAGTTTCACTAAAATAGCTTTAAACGGAATTTCACTTGCTTTCCGTTGCCGGTCACACGAAGTGCTTGTGCAGGAAACGAAAGTGGTGAAATATGCGGTGAGCTTGGCTGCCAACAATGCCTCTTCGGCAGTCATTGAAAAATATATCGAACATTCTGTTCGCTGGAACTGACGCAATAGACCTTTCCAACAAAATGGCGGTGTAACAGTTCTGACCATATGACGTCAGAAACTTAATACCATTCAATGGCACTGGCACAGTGACACTAAGCTGGTCAAGCGGGCCATGGGCACAAACGGTTAGGTAAAATAATTGTCTGAGAGGATGCGTTTGGTAGTGTTATATCATGCTTGGACAATGAATCGCCACGACGTCAAGTGGGAGAACTAGTAGGCCACCATCTTTGTTGGAAAGGTCTATTGTCCTGCACGTGGATGGTTGCCCATCCAACCCTAATTGACAAAAAGTTAGAAAAAGTCAATACGCGAAAATGAAAGTGGATAAGTACGAAATAGGTGAGAGTGAAAGTTTCATCGAATCAATTCTGCAAAACGTTTTAGAACAGACTGGAACCTCCTTTAGCGGACACATATGTAAATAGTGCAGCTCTCTGTCACTCCGCTGTAGATAGACATTTCCACCAAAGATGGTGGCCTACTATAGACATGGCCCAGAATTAACGGACCTATGTTTACATAGATTGACATGACACCTATTTTCAGACGGCCAGTGCATAAAAAGTACGCTATGAAAGTGAACCCACCACCCGTCACATTAATCTTTTGTGTTCTGCCCTGCAAACAATAGGGAGGTTTAGAAATCAAACGTAAACTTTACGACAACGTTATTTTTCATACTGCATGTATACATAAAGCAGATTTTACATGTATATTGCATTTTCGGTACAAAAATAACGTCGTTAACGTTTACGTTTATCGTTTGGTTTCTAAACCTCCCTATTAGCTAAAGGTAAACCTTAGAGTTAAGGAAGCTTCTACAATACGGCCCCTAGTCTTGAGCAAGGTGCCTTCCAAACAGGTGTGGAAGGAATCCAAGTCCCCCTGGAATCAAAGTCCGGTCTTATAGTTCAGCGAGGGATTAGATTATATGGCTAGAGAGACCATGACCATTCGGATATACCCTCGCAATAGCGGGCTATAGACAAATCCCAAATTGACGTAAACGGGAAAGATCTGCGCACTTCCGCCGAAATAGCAACAAGAACCTCGGTCTGAAACTGAATGACGTGACGTAGAGAACCCCACGACAGTGACTTGGACGACGTTACGTCAGAGGTGACCATTGCTGAATCACGGATTGCGTCACGTCAGCTGGTTTCAGATCGAGGTTCTTGTTGCTATTTCGGCGGAAGTGCGCAGAACTTGGAATTTGGGATTTGTCTAT
>NMRB01003811.1:9398-23164 GCA_002633025.1 Notospermus geniculatus | reverse complement strand
TCTGATCATGTGTTATCATCAGCAGTTATCAGTAGTTATTCCCAAGACTGAGACATCTGGTGCAAGCTGTGCTGATGTGTATCAACATTAAGGTTCTGACAGGCGATATGGCTTCATTGGAGAGTAGTTGACTTAGGGCCATTCTTAAAGGCCTAGTTGAGCGTACATTTTACAGCCTCAGAAAGTTAGTGGATATAATGCTGATCAAGATGCTTTTTGTTTTATTGAAAAATTCCAACTGGTTAAAAAGTTATAAACATATTTAATGGATTTGGTCATAGGAGAATGTTGGGCCTAATTTGATGACGTCATTGCAGGAATTTGCATAATGAGCATGCATTTTAGTGCTGTAATGGACTTATGCAACAATTCATGTGAGAGAATGAAGTCAAAAAGTTGTCAATTAGTAAATATGTAAATGAAAATGAACTTTATCTCCACATTGGATGGCTCAGATTTGATTTCATTTATCCCTGCAATGACATCACGCATAAATTAGCATTTTTGACACTGGCTAGTCCCTTACTGTACGGAAAATAGCAATGGCATTTTCACAAACATATTCCTCGATATCTCCCAGACTACTCATCCGAATTTGATGAAACAAAAAGCAAAATATATCGGTTTTCAGTAGTAATCTATGTGTGGATGCAAGTGGGATTTTCATTAAAAATGTCCAGTGACCTTATTCAGAAAGCTCACAATCTTAAATGATGCATAAGGAATAGATAGCCTTAGAGAAGGTCAAAAACTCACCCCCACAATGTATAGGAAAAATGTACAGAGCTTGGGGTTGAGATTCCATCAGCCTAAGGTACAATTTGTTATTGAACCAGCAAGATCAGTGTGAGATTTCTAGCACTGATCCTGCTGGTTCAATAACAAATTATACTTAAGCTGATGGAGTCTCAACCAGAGCTCTGTACATTTTTCCTATACATTGTGGGGTGAGTTTTTGCCCTTCTCAAGGATATCTGTTCCTCATGTGAGTGAAAAATGAGCTCCTACAACAGAGCCTTCAGCACCATGATACCCTAGGATAATTTCAATTTTCTGAATTTGTTCGGCTTAGGTTATAGCTAATTCACAAATACCTAACCCGGTCGATACTGAAACAAACATTAGCTGTCATAGTCCAATGCGTTCCTAAGCGACCGTATTTGTCCGGGGTATCACTCGCTCTCTACAGACCATTTTCCGTACTCAGGATCGATTGATATTACTGTAACCCAACTTTTAATTAATAACAATTGACAGCTTGTTGATGTGGAGTTTTGCACGGCTGGTTGCATTGCACACCTGGCCTCGAGGATAGTCTCGCACCACCAGCCTCTGATCCAAGCATTGCACACCTGGCCTCGTGGATAGTCTCGCACCACCAGCCTCTGATCCAAGCATTGCACACCTGGCCTCGAGGATAGTCTCGCACCACCAGCCTCTGATCCAAGCATTGCACACCTGGCCTCGAGGATAGTCTCGCACCACCAGCCTCTGATCCACTCTACAACAGTGCCGATTTTCTCCACTACGTTACACAAATAGACACTGTCATCGACCAGTCGCCGCCATGTTTGACCGCATCACTCCTCCTAATGGAGTTACAATTAGGAGCCTGATCACAATTGGTAGATATTTTTCCATTTAACCTTCCGCTGCAATATTTTTCAAGATGGTAACCTTCGAACGATACTAGAGGGTGTTGGTTGAACCTCGTCCCAAGACCCTCTAGTGTCAAGATTGGCTCTGATCTCGCTCCGCTTCCTACGCTTGGATCAGCATCCCGCGGCCCGTTTTCTAAGCTCTGTATAGCGCTTACCGGGCTTTTTGGTGAAAATTTAGCTGTACACTTTTCACACGCCGATCTATTTTTGGTGGAACCAATGGTTAGCTTGGCAAACGCCTATTACATATAAATCGGCCCGTAGTCAGTAGGCCTACATGTTTTTCGTCTCGAAAATCACTGACTTTGTCATTCACGGGTCATCTCAAATTTCACTAAAACGTAACATAAAACGGAGGCCTCCCTCTAAACAAGCACATCACTGTATAGGCCTACCTTTTTTGTGGGTAGAGCATGCGAAATGACCCCAGCCATGTGAAAATTAGTCTTAGAAAGAAAATTAGGTCAGACAAACTGGTGAACGCCCCAGTATTGACGTACATGTAAACCATGTTGTTCCGATATAAAGCAGAATACAATTCATCAATTCAGCCTTTGAAGTAATTCTACACTTACTCACAGAACACAGTCCTTTCTTTCATAAACTCACAAACCCGATAAATTTGCTTTGAGGGACGAAACTTTGCCAATGATATTGTAGGCCTACATGTATAAGAAGTTGGCATCGACACATCTTTTATGATCGGATGGGCATGATTGAGTGTCATAATCGAACTAAGCATCTATGAGCTAAAAACGCCAGCAAAATGTGGTTTAGCTTAAATTAGTAAGAAAAAATATATGAAAGTAGGCTACATGTACAATAACATTGTCGCAAAAAGTGATTATAAATAACGCGACCCAGTCGAAATCCCGAGGCTGAGGCCGTGAATATACGCATAAATCGCCGAAAAAGAGGCTGCTGTTACATAGAAATTAGATCGATCACAATCTCCACTCGGCAGCCTCATTAGAGGCTGCCGAGTGGAGGCTTCCTCATTAGAGGCTGCCGAGTGGAGATTGTGATCGATCTACAGAGAAATGAACTTCTCACTTTCCATTCAAAATCAAGATCAGAAAATGAACACCTACGTGAACTTAATGGAGAACACAACGCTGCTGTATCAACATTGGAGGATTTTTATACCCCGACCTCCGGAGGTTTGTCTTTGTGAGGGAAAGGTTCCTTTCGATGACCAGCACCGCCGCAAATCCAAAATGGCGGCTATGGCGGCCATTTTGAATCCTGTTTCCATCAGTCAATTAACTTGACAACGTTTTCAGCAATCAACCTGAAATTTTTGTTGAAGGTTTGTCCCTCTGAGGGGAAGGTTCCTGTCAATGGCAAGCTCCGCCGCACATCCAAGATGGTGGCTATGACAGCCATCTTGAATCTCGTTTTCCGTCAGTTAACTTGAGAACGCTTTTAGGGATCAACCTGAATTTTTTCATGAGTGATTGTCTCTATGAGGGGAAGGTTTCTTTCGATGACCAGCACCGCCGCAAATCCAAGATGGCGGCTATGGCGGCCATTTTGAATTTGATTTCCATCAAATATCTTGAGGCCGCCTGAGTGATTGCCCTGAAATATTTGATGATTTGGTCTCCATGAAGGGGACGTTCCTTTTGATGACCAGGGCGACTGACAGCACATCCAAGATGGCGGCTATGGAGGCCATCTTGAATTCAGTGTCTGTCAGTTATCTTGAGAACGCTTTGAGCGAACTACCTGAATTTTTTTGTGAGTGTTTGTCTCTATGAGAGGAAGGTTCCTTTTAATGACCAGCACCGCCGCTTCCCCCAAATGTTCCATCTGGGCCATGCCCACAAACAACATACTCAGGCCCGGACTTCGAGGGGGGCACATGGGGCACGTGCCCCCCCCCCCCATTTTTTGAGGGGGCAATGATTTTTTTAACTGCATTTTTTGGAAGAATCGTCTGGTACTTTCTAGTATTTCATGTCTAAGATGCTGGGAAATCGTATCTCAGAGCTTTGATTTTTTCAAATTTTCCCGGNCCGGTGTAACGTTTTTGAGCGTTCCCCATCTGCGAGTGTTCCCCTGCTATTGTCTGACGGAATAAGCGGCGACTTGACAATAGAGGACACACAGAGAAACGTGTCGATCTATCTGCCAGTGTTTCCAGAACAATAGGGGGAACACTGACACACGGAAACACTGAAAAACTTTACACCTGCCCTGATAGTCAGGGGCATATGCCACGCCCTGCGTTGCTCTTGTTTTAACTACCTTCTTTCTCATTTGTTTGTTACAGCGCCGACAGTTACGTCAAAAACAACAACAACTGCGGAGTTCACTTGGCCCAAGATTACCGGGGGTGTGACGTTTGACAAGTACAAGTTCACCATGTCGCCACCAGGGGCAACTTTTACTCCGACTGAAGTTCTAGCGACTTCCACAGACCTCAAAACCAAGGCGACCGGTTTGGCGGCTGGAACACAGTATATTTTTACTGTCACTCCGTACAATGGGGCCAACGCGATTAGGGCGTCCGCGATCTCGGTCATCTTCTATACATGTAAGTTGTCGATGTAAAATAGAAAATAATAGGGAGGTTTCGCAAGCTCCAAGTTAGGCCCTACGACGACGTTTATCTATTGTGTGGGTATATCCAAACAATAGATAAACGTCGTCGTATGGCCTAACCGGGCGCTTGCGAAACCTCCCTAGTGAGCCTCTGCAAGCGCCCGGTAAGGCTCTACGACGACGTTTATCTATTGTGTGAGTGTCCCTATGAGGAGAAGGCTCCTGTCAATGGCAAGCTCCGCCGCACATCCAACATGGTGGCTATAGTGGCCATCTTGAATTCGATTTCCATCAAATTAGAGACACTTTGGGTGATTGCCCTGAAATTTTTGATGATTATTGATGTTTATGAAGGGAAGGTTCCTTTTGATGACCAGGACCACTGACAGCACATCCAAGATGGCGGCTATGGAGGCCATCTTGAATTCAGTGTCTGTCAGTTATCTTGAGAACGGTTTGAGCGAACTACCTGAATTTTTTTGTGAGTGTTTGTCTCTATGAGAGGAAGGCTCCTCTTAATGACCAGCCCCCCCCCCCCCCCGCTTCCCCCAAGTGTACCATCTGGGCCATGCCTACAGACAACATCAGTCTGGGGCATATGCCACGCCCTGCGTTGCTCTTGTTTTGACTAACTTCATTCTTATTTGTTTGTTACAGCGCCGACAGTTACGTCGAAAACAACAACAACTGCGGACTTCACTTGGTTCAAGATTACCGATGTGACGTTTGACAAGTATAAGTTGACCATGTCGCCACCAGAGGGAACTCTTACTCCGACTGAAGTTCTTGTGACTTCCACAGATCTCAAAGCCAAAGCGACCGGTTTGGGGGCTGGAACACATTATACTTTTACCGTCACTCCGTACGATAAAGCCGGCAAACCGATTGAAGGGTCCGCGATCTCGGCCATCTTCCATACATGTAAGTTGTTAATATAAAATAGAAAATAGAATGAGTTGTCAGAGTGGGGTAGTGGAGATTTCAGCGCCTGGCACCTCTGAGGTAAAGGTTCGACTGCCAAACAGATCCAATCTTCAGGCAAAAGATGTCAAATTCTTTATTGATGCGCATATGCCCGACAGACATAGGAGCAAAGTAACTAAGGGCCACGATATTGCCACTTTTTGTCGACAGCCGGCGCCACCGGCGGAGATTGCATCATTCTCCAACACCATAGTTTTGCCTTTCCCCAGTGTTGGAGAATGTATGATTTACAATACAATGCATACGGTACATGGATACCCTAGTAACGAGAGTTACTCCACATGGGGCGAGGTTGATAAGCGGTAATTGCACAACATTGTCAATAGAGGTCTCCCTTGACCCTGGGATGTTTAGTGCGGAATAGGGAAGGGATACAGTGCCCCTTTAAAGGAGCTGGACGTCCAAGTTGTAAACACTCACTCACTGGTTCTCTTAGACTAGTACCTGGTCCTACCGATGGTGTCGCTTTTGAATGGTAGGACCAGTCGTGGCCGCCATTTGTGGAGGAATTCTGACAGTGACGTTTTGACCCAGGAAATTCACCAATCACGCCGGGGGTTTTCCATGTTAAAAATAGAAAATCTATCAACATAATAGTTCACATACTTACCACCTACGCCAGCACCGACCAATCAGAGGCACGAAGGCGGTAGGCACGCCCGGTCCTAACATATGCAAAAGCCCAAAGTAAAATAGTTAGGATCGGGTACCAGTCTATGGTTCTCTATCCACGCGACGCCTGCGGTGCTGCCACCTATTGTCGGTGATATGTACTGACGTGAATATCGTGAATGAGTTGCTTTGGACCGGGCACCAGTCTAACGATCACGGGGCGCTACTGGTGCTGCCACCTTCACGAAGGAATAAAACTAGTTTGCTGGCCACTGTTAAACAAACCAGTTTGTTTACAACTTGGACGTCGAGCTCCTTTAAGTAGATCGAATAACGACCTATGAATTTTCAATCGGTTCTGTTGTGCAGAAAAGAAATGGATAAAGTGTACCTTTATAGACCTTTCCAACAAAGATGGCGGTCTAACAGTTCTTACCATATGACGTCAGAAGCTTACCATGTGGCTGCTGGCACGCTGAGTTGGTCAAGCGGGCCATGGGCACAAAAGTTAGGTAAAATAATTGTCTGAGAGGATACGTTTTATATCATGCTTGGACAATGAATGGTCATGACGTCTTGTGGGAGAACTAGTTGGTCGCCATCTTTGTTGATGGAAAGGTGTATTCATCGTATCCATGACGTAACTCCGACAGTGTCCGCCATTGCTGACGTCGCAAGGGTGGTGGGCAAATGACGCAAGGGTGGTGGGCAAATTTCATGGCTTTGCTGAAGGAGCTGGTGGGCAAAAAGACGCAACGTCACAACGTTGTCAACGTCATGTAGGCCTGGATACGACGTCATGGATACGATGAATAAAGCGCTTCTTCATGTCATCCTGCTCAAAGCGCTTGTGGGTTGATGGATATATCTTACTGACAAAAACCATCATGACCTAGATCCGAACGATTCTCGCTCTGCCGTCGCACAGATTTATTAAAGCCAGCAGCACACCAGGCGATATTGCAAGCGATCTAATCGCCACCACTCTACTCGCCAGCCACCGCAGACTAGATGATATTGGTTTTGGTATTGTTTGACAATGGGCGAACATCGCTGGTGAGAAGATTCCACGCATCGCTGTCCAGCGCACACCTGGCGTCAACAGCCGATTTCGCTCGCCTGCGATATCACCTGGTGTGTGATGCTGCTGGCCAAGGGCGGCTTTCCATTGGAGCGTTTCTGTGCGAGGAAACGCTCCAATCAATAAAGCCGCCCTAAAGGGCCGGTTTGACGGGCGTTTTTATCGCCGCGATAATTGCCACTTTTTTAGCGCTCAGTAAAAACGGATATCGCACCGTAGGTCGATCGACTGTTTTCACTAGCTGGTTATCGCCGATTTCACTTTTCACGGGCGATTCTTCATTCCTTGCGACAAAATAGCCATGTGAAGACATGGCTTTTTTGCCGCTACAGCGATGGGCATCGCTCGTGGCTTTTAGGTCATTTTCACTGGCGATCTGAAGAGCGATATCGCATCTCGCTGCGATTGATGTTTTCACCAGAGATTTTGTCGCCAAAGCATTATAGCGATTTCCCGCCGGCGAGTTTTACCATGGCTTTTTTCTCTCGCTGGCGATGTCACCCGCTGTTGGCGTTTTTGGCATTTTGACGGGCGTTTTGGATGCGATATCGCCAACAGCGTTGAAATCGGCGCGATAAAAACGCCCGTCAAACCGGCCCTTAAAGGCTGTTTTCCACGAGACGTTTGCGGACGCGTTTTCGGTGGCGGGAGCGGGTGCGAGTGAAACAGCTAATGGGAAATACGTTGGATCGATTTTTTTCTACCCGCGCCCGCCTCCTTTTCCGTGCCCGCAAACGCCTCGTGGAAAAGCAGCTTAGACTTTTCTTCTTTATATTTTCAGTACCGAACGCGGTGATTTTATTTTCCGTTAAGTACCCTCTAAAAACGGCGGCAAAGACTACAGTTACTTGGGACAAGCCCAGTGGAAATGTTGACTTATACAAGCTCGCAATCTCCGGCTCTGGAGTCACCATCCCCAATGCTGTGACAACCCCCACGGTAACCATCACAGGGCTGACCACTGGAACCAAATATATTCTAACTATTATCCCCGTGGTCGGAACAACGGAGGGCAGTCCAACAAAACCTCAATTCATCATACGTAAGTATTCAGACGAATTTCAGTATCAGTGCCAGCGGGGTGCCAGGTCCCATGGGTAGGCCTATCCTTCAAGAAATTGTGCGATGTTTTGTTGAGTTTGGCGTGTAATCGTAGGCCCTACATTAAAAGAGAAATAATTTTCCATCATGTGTTTCAAATGCAGCTATCGCTCTTTGTCAAACCGTTCTCAAGTTACGGNCACTTTACCTTACCTCATATGGGCCGTGTGCACCAAGCGAAGATTATCTTGAACTCAGGTGAGCCACAACTTTTCCATTGTCACATCATGCCCTGGCAAACCTGAACAATTGAAAAGTTGTGGCTCAACCTGAGTTGAAGATAATCTCCGTTTGGTGCATACGGCCCAATGAGGTATATGTTAGTATACCGGGGCATTACTCGGGGCTGTGTTATTACCGGGGCATGTGCTCCTTGGACCTCTGTAACACACCCACTACCCATGCAATGCATGGCTCAAGTCCCTGTGTCAGGTGTCGCTAGTGGTTAAAACTATTTTGATTTTAGGGGTCTCGAAAAAGGGGGGGTGTCCGCGTTAACCCTCCAATTGCCTTTTGTAACCATTTTCAGATGGTCATAACTCAGTAACTAAGAAAAATATTTGCTTGATTCTTTCAGGATTTATTTATTCTGTCTGAAAGATTGAGTAGAATGTATAAAAAAATCAATTAACCCCCTAGGGTCGGTGCAACTTTGGACCCCTGCTCTTATACAGTTGTACTACCCGCTATAATTCTGTTATTAGTAAGCCCATCAGGTATCCGTTGTTGGGTGTGGCAAATGCGACCAGGTTCACTCAGTCAAGACATGTTCAAGGCTGAAATGCTGGAAAATGGCCTCTTCGGTCGTAGATTTTACAAAATTTCCTACGGCTCCATTCTCAATGCCCCTCAATCCCCTGGACCCCCCCCCTGCTCGAAATCCTGGACGCGCGCCTGTATTTTTCTCTCGCTCCTTCCTTCAGCGCCGAATCCTGTTCTGCTGGGCAAGATAACATTTCCGGACATAAAGGGGACCAGCGCCAAAGCCAACTGGGAGGAACCGGCAGGGAACTTCGATAAATATCAACTTTCGCTCACACCCGCTGATCAGGTCCAATTTGCGCCACAATATGACCCAGCCAAAGGAACTAAGACCATCTCTATGACTGGCCTCGTCCCGGGAAAGGTCTATAAGTTTGGGATTCTGACTGTAGCTGGTACAGCAAAGAGTGCCGTCACGGAGAAATCCTTCACCACGCGTAAGTAAAATGTAACCCCCTTCATTACAACTCTAAAGACAGCTGCAGTCCTAGGCGGAGGAGCCCTAGCCGAGTGGTATCACGTCCGCGCAGCAAGCGTCTGAATTAAGCTGCTTTTCCACGAGACGTTTGCGGACGCGGTTTCGGTGGCGGGAGCGGGTGCGGGTGAAATAGCTAAAGGGAAATACGTTGGATCGATTTTTTCCACCCGCGCCCGCTTCCTATTCCGCGCCCGCAAACGCCTCGTGGAAAAGCAGCTTTCTGAATGAAGACTTATATTGTGGTCTTTGTCGTTCCAGCACCAAATCCCGTGGCTCCCGCATCGATTACGTTCACCAACCCGACGTCCAGCTCAGTAACCATGAACTGGGGCGAGCCATCGGGGAACCGTGACTCGTACGAGATCGCCATCGCCACGACTGTCGCCACTACTCCAAAGCCGACAGTCGTCAATGCCAATCCAAAGAGCGGGACAACAAAAACTGAAATCAAGGATTTGACCCCAGGAATGGAGTACACGGTGACTATCAAAGCGAAAACGGGGACGACGTACAGTTCTGAAAGCAAGAAAGTCTTCACACAAGGTAAACAAACCAACTATTAAAGGAGCACGGTATTGGATCTCAAATGCGCTATTTGACTGCCGACTTAGAGGGAGCCACCTAGCGGTAGTAAGACGAACTACAAAAATGCATTACAAAATGTATGGAGGAAATCGGGTCAACTCGCCAATACGTCGTTGGTCCCTGGGTTGGAGAGTGGCACAGTGGCGCCGGCTGTCGAGAAAAAGTGGCAATACCGTGCTCCTTTAAGAAAATGGCGCCCGCCATGGAGGGGGCAGATCAAAATGTCACCCCAGAAAGCATTTGATGGAGATCATAAATATTTTTTCGAGGGATCACATTTCGATCCATTCGTGACATGGAAGGGTGCCATTTCATCTAGGCCTATATCAGCATGGGCACTGCGGACCTCCGAGATGTGAAAATGCATATATGTGACCCGTCACTTCAAATCAGGTATTCATTGCACACGATGAACCAAAAAAACTCCAGGAGATAAAGGAAGAAATGTAATCACACGGATTTTACAGAAGTCAGACAATAAGCCTAGGCCTACTGAAATTGACACAACATTAAGTCTCAACCTGCCAACTTCAGAGAGACTGAAGGCAGTGCTCCACGTGACAGTTTTCACGCAAAAGTTGGCTCACAATGGGCAATTCACCATTCTAGCGTCCAATGGAACTACCTAGTAAGTCACATTTTTGGAAAAACTGAGTTAAGGCCAAATTCGTACTTCATAGGTATTTTTTCACCATAATAAACAGTTTTTGTTTACAAAATGTCCGCCAAAGCCTCAGAATGAGAAACGTAAAGCATAGTAAGTGCACCACTCGGTCAATGCTTCCCAAAGTAAAACCTAGTAAGAGCACACTTGCCTGCTTTGTTCAGTGATATGCACATGTTACTTACTATGTTTTTCCTCTGTACCTCAGGTGAGTCACTGAAGAGTGTTAGAGTGTTTAGGAAGTTCGAAATGGTTTTAATTTTAAAATTAATAAACTTTCTATTCGTCTATTTACAATTTGTCTCATTTATTACTCCAAGGGACATCAGTAAGCATCAGAATTGTGACTTGCTAGGGTTTTACCTTTGCAAAGTCAGCATGAAAACAGAGGTAAAACATAGCAAGTCGCATTTAATCCTGTTATATAAATTTTTTTAAAAAACATCTTAAAATGTAATTCAGAACAATTAATTAGGCCTAGGCCTAGAAGTGTTTTCCACAACAAAACTCTTCCAAGTTGTCATTCCAACTCTTAATATTGGACCTGGAAATATAAACCCATTTTTCTCGAAAATACCAAAATGTGACATACTAGGTAGTTCCATTGGACGCTAGAATTGTGTCCTCTCGGCTTACGCTGAGACCAAAGACACAAACCATTGAGAGCCAACTTCTGCGAGAAAACTGTCAAGTGGAGCAATGCCTTTAGTGCTCGTTTTGTGACGGGTCACCGATCCACGTTGTGATTGCACTCTACGTTGCTTAACTTCAACCTTAGGTAAAAGCGCCATCCACAAACGAAATCCTCTATGGCCTGTGGGTTAGGCCTTGCAAGGTGGCTGGTCAATAGTGTAGTATATCATAGTCGGCCTCGTAACCCTGTTGGATTTTTGCCGGAGGTATGGAGTCCACGACAGGCTACAGTCCACCTGCGTGGGGTCTTTTACTTGCCCTGGCATAGACACTCAGGTACAAGGGACCACGGCTTTTAGTCCCATCCGACGGACCTCAATCAATATTACACAATTTCTGTGTCACAATTTTTTGTGCATTCCTTCGCCCGGAGTCGAACTCGTGCCGACCCATTGCACAGTTTGGTAGTCAAGCGCTCTAACCACTCGACCACCGGGCTTAGGCGTCAATATAGGTCTTTTATACGATAAGAACTACACAATAATCTTTCTATTTTAGTTCCAAATAAAGTGGACGAGTCGAAGATAACCTTTTCAACATCACCCACAACAAGCACAAGTGTAGAAGTCACGTGGGTTGAACCTGCAGGGTCGTTCGCAAAATATGACATACAGGTGATCCCATCCCAAGGCGTCACAATCAACCCTTACAACCCACCAAAGGGTACTACATCCGTTACGATTACGGGTTTGGTCGGTGGTAACACGTACACTCTCGTCATCAAAACCATGACGGGGACAACGGCAAGTCTGGAAGTAAAGAAGACATTTTCTACTCGTAAGTTAACGAATTACGAAAAGTTGCTAGCTTCTTCACGTGGTTATTGGTATCATTCACGCCAGTCACCCATCCAAGTACTGACTGCAGTCAAAGTTGCTAAACTACTAGCTCTGAGGCCAACGTACCAACCACTAGTAGTCCATGAGCCAGACCCCAAATTTTTCAGTTTGACTACCAATTTCGTGACCAGATCCAACATGGATTTTTGATCAGTCTGATGTCTGAGGTGTCTGAAATCACGTGATGGACATTTCAATTCAGTAGCTTTATACCCCTAATTAAGATTCTTAAAATTGTTCATTGGAATCCCATTGCAATACTTACACAGACTTGTATTACAAATTGAGGTGTCTATGTACAGCTAACTTTTTTTTCGCCGGTTTTAGACCCTATAAATGTATTACCAATAGATAGAAATATGGCACCTCTCAGTCAAATAGCTATATTTTAAACATTATATGACATCGCTGTAACATAGAAATGACATATAATGTGACATTTTGCCCCAAATCCATCAAAATCACTGAAAATGCCATTTTTATAACAAATACTAATTATCTCATATTCTAAACAGGCCTAACTGACTGAGAAGTGCCATATTTCTATCTATTGGTAATACATTTATGGGGTCTAAAACCAGCGAGAAAGAAGTTAGCTGTACATAGACACCTCAATTTGTAATACAAGTCTGTGTAAGTATTGCAATGGGATTCCAATGAACAATTTTAAGAATCTCAATTAGGAGTATAAAGCTACTGAATTGAAATGTCCATCACATGATTTCAGACACCTCAGACATCAGACTGATCAAAAATCCATGTTGGATCTGGTCACGAAATTGGTAGTCAAAATCGGTCTGGCTCATGGACTATAGGCCATAAAGGAAGTCCTCCATGACTGGCGAGTTAAGCCGTGCCATATAGTAGCTGCAAGGGGTTCAATAGTGAGCTTTCGCAAGCGCCCGGTTAGGCCATACGACAACGTTTATTTATTGTTTGAATATACCCACANGGCGTCAATATAGGTCTTTTATACGATAAGAACTACACAATAATCTTTCTATTTTAGTTCCAAATAAAGTGGACGAGTCGAAGATAACCTTTCCAACATCATCCACAACAAGCACAAGTGTAAAAGTCACGTGGGTTGAACCTGCAGGGTCGTTCGCAAAATATGACATACAGGTGACCCCTTCCCAAGGTGTCACTATCACCCCTTACAACCCACCAAAGGGTACTACATCCGTTACGATTACGGGTTTGGTCGGTGGTAGCACATACACTCTCGTCATCAAAACCATGACGGGGACAACGGCAAGTCTCGAAGTAAAGAAGACATTCTCTACTCGTAAGTTAACGAATTACCAAAAAAGTCGCTAGCTTCTTCACGTGGTTATTGGCTATTTTATGTACGGTACCGGTGTCATTCACGCCAGTCACCCATCCAAGTACTGACTGCAGTTAAAGTTGCTTAACTTCCAGCTCTGAGGCCAACCTGCCAACCACTAGGCCATAAAGGAAATCCTCCATGGCTGGCGAGTTAAGCCGTGCCATATAGTAGCTGCAAGGGGTTCAATAGTAGTGAGCTTCTGCAAGCGCCCTTTTAGGCTCTACGACGACGTTTATCTATTGTGTGAGTGCACCCAAACAATAGATAAACATAGTCGTATGGCCTAACCGGGCGCTTGCAGAAGCTCACTATTGAGCTTTCGCAAGCGCCCGGTTAGGCCATACGACAACGTTTATCTATTGTTTGGATATACCCACACAATAGATAAACGTAGGGCCTAACCGGGCGCTTGCGAAACCTCACCAATGC
>NMRB01003810.1:26978-51353 GCA_002633025.1 Notospermus geniculatus | reverse complement strand
ACCCGCCGCAAGCCCCCCTTCGGCCAAAAAATCTTTAAAATCGACCGTGAAATTCTGAAATATGGAGCAAATCATCGAAATTCGCCGCAGATTTCAATGTTTCTAGCACAGTGCGCCCCCTCTTTTCCGAAATCCTGGATCCGTCCCTGAGTTTATTATCATTAACACAAAAACGTGTTTCAAAAATGAGCGTCTTCTCGCGTCACCCGTTCGCCCGTGCTCCGAACAGGCGAAGCGTGGAGACGGCGGTCCGTGAAAAGTGATGCGGGTGTGATCCACCGACTTTACGACGAGTTTACGATCAGTTTGCGATTTGTTCACGACTGCAGTCGTCAACGAATCGTAAACTAGTCGCAAACTGATCGTACGTGACGTTGAAGCTGATCCACCGAACTGAATCTAACATGTTTGATCTCTTCGTAAACTCGTCGCAAACTAGTCGTCAACGGTATTTAGTCGTGAACGAGTCGTAAACGCGTCGTGAACTAATCGCAAACTAATCGTAAACTCGTCGTAAAGTCGGTGGATCAACCTCATTATGTGCAGCAATGCCTTGACGAAAACGCTTTTAATATCAGATGTCGACCAATACTGAATCCAGTCGCCTCATCAACCGGCCAGTACGCCCAGTTTCGTCCAGCAGTACCCCCTCCAGTGGCAGCCCTCGGGGGCTTTGTTTCATCCTGGTTCTACAGTCACTCAATGCTGTCAGTCACTTTTTAATGCACAAGATTCGAGTCATCATCGACAAGGATTTATTCAAAACGGAAACGCATGATTTAAGCCTAGATATATGTTCCCTGGGTAAGAAAACATCCACCTCCTATTTACCGCAATAATGGCTCTTCTTGAGACTTCAAAGTTGAAAAAGCTATCAGTTTGCACCGGCTGCTGCGGCCCAATCAGGATTTCGGATGATACTTTCTTGCCTGGACCTCCAACATGGCTCTAAGTTCGATCTCTGTTAAAATTAAAATTTTGTCATTGATTCTTTACATCATATTCAACCGATTGTTTTGATTCGTGATAAGTTGATTTCCCTTCCAGTCGTTTCCCGTCTGGCAGCCATGGTGGGAGGTTGGTACGCGGACACCAGGTCTGGTCGGTACCGGGCAGCCTTCTTCAGCCAAATTGTCAGCATCGTTGGTTTGTATTTTATTATCGGCTATTTTGTGACTGGTGACTAGGTCTGTAGAGGTAGGCCTACTCTATTTTTGTCGCTGGAAATTCATCCTGAAGACTTGAAATCGCCACCGCGGCTTTTCTGTCACGAATTGGTCGTGTCAGCCAAAGCGTCTAAACACACGATTGATCGCCGCCATCTTGAATACATTAGTGCTATCTTTAAGGAAGTATATTCCGTACAAAATACATTTATTAATAAATGTATTTATTTACATTTATTAATAAATGTATTTATAAATGACTTTATAAATGTATTTATAAATGTATTTATTAATAAATGTATTCATTAATAAATAATAAATAAAAATGTATTTTGCAATGTATTTTGCAATTGCGTGACTGCCATGGCTTCCCTTTCTTTCGTAATTTGTAATTTAACAGTGAATTTTGCGGGCCGTGAAATTATTCTTTGTTCACTCTTTATTGACGTGACCTGTTCCCTTTAATTTCCTCCAAGCTTTAATGTTCCTCTCATGGGCTGGGTTTTTTCAGGCATGATCATGACTGCCATCGCTATCGTCATTCATCGCTGCACGGAGCTCAAGGCCGATGTTCAAGTACATGTACGGTAGTAAATAGAGAGTTTTCGAAAAGCCCCAGAAACGCAAACGCGAATGCCAATCCAGTTGTTCGATGCCTCGAAGAGAGCAGCGAACAACAGAATGAACGGTTGCATTGGCTTTTCGGGGGCTTTGCGAAAACTCTCTATTTTAATGGTACCGGTATATGAGGTGGACGTGTTGCATGATTCCTCGTCTTCCTCAGATATAGGCCTACATTGGGTCGTATTTTAGAATGTTCCTTAACATTAAGGTCAACCTTTGTCTATTGTAAAACCATCGAGAACAATAGATTTAAGGTGGACCTTGTTAAGGAACGTTCTAAAATACGGCCCTTACAAAATGCAGCCCTTTTTTGATTTGGCATCTTGATGTGATCAGTCGTTCGCCATACGTCACCATCATGGCAGAAAAATTTGTATTTTCGACCTACCACGTTTTCCGTTCCAACTTCAGGTCAAAACCATTTGGCCAGTCTATGTGGCGTCTTTGATGTTTATATCAGTAGGCCGCGGCTTCCAGATGCTAAGTTTGGTGCCACTGGGGGCACAGCAGGTCGCCCAGTCGGATGACGCCAAGCTTTCCTCCTATTTTCGCTGGTAAGCCACAGTGACAATCATCCTGAGAATATCAGGCGTTCTTACTGCTCGCTACCTTCGTCACCGCAGACAAACCCCTGAGATAGGCCTACCGCCTGATTTGCTGGGTATTTGGCGCCTGAGAAAATGCGCCCAATCAGCGAAAGCCATTTCTGAGTCTCCTTAAGATGACAGGCATTACACGTAGATTGTATCGTAGTGTCACGCACAACACAGTGCTGAAGTACCTCAGCTTCCCCACCTCACCCTAACTAGAGATCAGTTACACCAGAAATGGGAGTAATATATGCCCCCAAAACTGAGTTCATCAACATTTTCCCCTCCCGCAGGTCGGGCTCTACACCTGAGATCATTGTGGATGGTGTCACAATTCCAAGTTCAGAGTGTGTTCGCGACCTGGGCATTTGGGTCGATAAAAACATGAAATTCGATACTCATATTGGGAAAATTTGCAAGTCGGCTGGTTTTGCTCTCCATCAGATAGGTCGGCTGAGGAAGTATCTTGACCAAGCCAGTACAGAGAGGTTGGTGCACGCTCTTGTCTTTTCTCGTCTGGATGTTAATAATGGTATCCTATTTGGTTTACCTGACAAGAGCATTTCCCGTCTCCAACGTATTGAAAACACAGCGGCGAGAATTGTGTGCAGGCAGAAAAGGCGAGAGCGCATCACACCTACTCTGAAACAACTTCACTGGCTTCCTGTGAAGAGCAGGATCAACTATAAGATCTTGTTGACATGCTACAAGGCTCTTCATGGTTTAGCGCCTGGTTACATCCGCTCTCTTTTACAGATAGACATACCTGTGCGCCTTACCAGGTCATCTGCCTCAGAGCGCCTCATACAGCCTAGATCTAAAACTAAATATGGTGATCGTTCTTTTTCACACGCAGCTCCAACTTTGTGGAATGCCCTCCCCCAAGACATCAAGTCTGTCGAACCCGTAGGCCAGTTTAAGAAAGTTTTAAAAACCTATCTTTTTAAGTCAGCTTACACACAACGTTAGGAAAGACCACAAGCGCTTTGAGCAGATGATCTGGAAAGGCGCTATATAAATCGTCATATTCATTCATTCATTCATATTTCTAGAACCAAAGAAACGAGCAAATCCAAAATGTGATATTCATATCTATATATTACACTATATACACGGTACAAACGTTTTCGGCAGCATCCTGCTAGCCCTCATCAGGTAAAATGAGAAATATTACAAATTGAAGAAAGACTGGAGCATTCTTCAATTTGTAATATTTCTCATTTTACCTGATGAGGGCTAGCAGGATGCTGCCGAAAACGTTTGTACCGTGTATATAGTGTAATATATAGATATGAATATCACATTTTGGATTTGCTCGTTTCTTTGGTTCTATAAATGTACCTCGCTACCAAAACTCCATTCATATTTCTGGTTACACGTATACATGTATAACGGCCCTTGTAATATTCACAGCCAAGCAGCTGACATTGGTTATGCCGGCCATTAACCTATTTACACCGCTCGATTCAACCTAAGTTGAGTTCAGCCTGCCCTACATTCATCGCACAGAATGTATATCATTCTCAGGCCACACGTTGCCAAACAGATACGCCGCTGGAGTTATTTCATGTTGACCTGCTGGGTCAGCTTTGTTCAAACCTGCGTAGTTCATGTGTATCAATCACCGGCCTACTTGGGATGAGATGGTGGGGATGAACATTTGCTGGAATGGCGTTGATACTCCACGGATTCGAGCGAATTCTCTCAGGGGTTTGTGTGCTGTGACGAAGGAGCGAGCACTAAGAACCCCTGATGTTCTCAGGATGGTGACAATTGGAGCTGCCAGTGAGTTGCCCAAAAGGTGTCACTAAGGCCCAATTCAACGCACACCGGTATGGCGGACCCATTCGATGGTTGATTGACAAGGCCTTGGTTGATTGAGCCCTAATCAAGAGAAGTCTCTTTCGTATTGGTCCACTAGAACTTTGCTCATCCTCTGCCATCTTTTGGCAACACACGCGGCTGACTGCTCCTATAGAAAGTAGGCCTATAAAGCCTGCCGCACACTGGGAATTTGCTGAGCAAAAAGTCATTCGAGATCGTTTGCTGAGCAGATCGCTCGCGTGTGCGCATATTTTTTCGTGACTGAGTTTTCTGCCTCGCGAGGTAGAAAACTCACCGAAAAATACGCGCACACGTGAGCTATCTGCTCAGCAAACGGTCTCGAATGACTTTTTGCTCAGCAGATTTCCAGTGGGCGGCAGGCTTTAGACTATACCTGTTTTGTTTTAAACAACGGTCGATTTATGGCGCTGATTTTCCCTCTAACTGAAAGCCAGTTATCTCCATGTTTCTTTTAATATCACTTATGTACAATGCTCAGGAAATGTTTTATATACATTTATATTGTAGCATTTTAATAAATTATTATTATTATTATTATTATCATCTTCCAGGACAATGCTTGCCTATTTCGCAGGAAAATGTATCGCTATCTTCCCGATACAGTTCCTCATCTACATGTACCATCAGAAACATCCAGCACTGACCACTGTTATCGCCGGAGTCGCGGTCAAAGTCCTGGGACTGGCAGTCTTGGTCATCGGCAAGAGGTTTTATATCATGACATCAGTTACTAAAGGTAGGAATTCTGCCCTGCTTTGGGTGCTTTATGTCCTCTCGTCTGTGTCAAGTTAAAACAAGAGGGCCATGGGCCTTGCACTCAGCTGACATGGTTGAATATGGGTAAAAGGTTGAAAACTACCCAGGGTACAACAGTACCAGCATGGATATAAACCCACTCAAATATTGCAATGGACATCAAGGAAATACGGCCTATGGACGGGGGTGTTGAAATTTGGTTTCAGAGTCAAGACCCAGAAATCAAGACCATTTTGTATGTATGTGAGCGAACCCTCTACTTCTTTTAGGTGAGGAATCTCTGAGTGAAATCAAACGTATACTTTCAAACCTAGTCGGCAGAGGGCGTGTTGCGAGAAACAGTATGAGTATTACAACATCTGTCGACCGGACACTTGTCAAAGTCGAGCGTCTACAATCAAGGAAGATCTTTCTTATGTGTGGCATTTTTACCGTTATTGGTATTTTTGAAGCCATTCATTTTCAGGTAGGTGCTCGCTTTGCTGACGTCAAACATAAAAGGAGTTTAAGAAATCAAACGATAAACATTAACTTTACGACAACGTTATTTTTCATGCGCTGCGAGTTCACCAGATTATATATTGCATTTTCAGTACAAAAAATAACGTTGTCGTAAAGTTGACGTTTATCGTTTGATTTCTTAAACTCCCTATTGTACGTCACATCACATCACATTAAATTACGTTTGGAGGACAGCAGCATATGTTTTGATATACACTCACTGGTAGGTTTTTCTTAATTTCTCGGTAGTCATTCATCAGGGATTATGGGGATTATGATTATATACCCATACACCTCACAACAGCTATATCATAATATCATCATAATTTCTTACATCCAGGGCACCGTTCCCTATGTCTCTCGTGACATACACATAATTTTCACCGACAATCCAAAGTTCCCGTGGATTGCTCTTCCGACGCCATCGATACAAATCCTGCTCATACTCGTTGCTGAAGGGTACAAGTGGTGCTGCTCAAGAGGACGTCGATATCGTTTCTTGGAACTAAAAATGATTGGTAATGAGGGTGTAACGTTTTTGAATGTTCGCCATCTGCAAGTATTCCCCTACTATTATGTAACGGAGCAACCTGCGACTTGACAATAGGGGACACACAGGGAAACGTGTCGATCTTCCGACAAAACGGGAAACATTGCCGTATGGGAGAGAGGAAACCCGCCATTGGCCAATGGTGTGCACTGTACTATATTGATGAAGTCATTATGTAGCTGGTGTCTAGTTGCCTAGTATTCCCAATATCTCCAGGCGCGGATCCAAGGGGGGGGGGGCGCACCCGCCGCACGCCCCCTTCTGTCGGTCAACAATTCTGTAAAACCGACCGTGAAGTTTAATTGGAGCAAATCTTTGAAATTCACCGCAAATATCAATGTTTTAGCACAGTGTGCCTTTCAAAATGTGGGAACACAGGGGATCTGTTACTCTCGATAAAACTGCCGCCCAACATTTCTATTTTTGCAGGTATTGGCGTCTTGTTCGCTACCATGGCTACAGCTTCAATGGCCACGGCCGGCGCCATTGACATGAAGTTGATGAAAGGCCAGAAGTTGTCTGGTTACTGGAATTTTCCTCATTTTATGCTATTAGGTGTTGCAAACTTCCTGATATTTATTCCTGGTTAGTTCGTCATTTCCATACTCGATAGATCCAAAGCACCTATTCACGGCCAGTTTTTAAATAATAGGGAGTTTTCGCAAAGCCACAAAGAGAGGACCGAACAAAAGGATAGACGTTTGCGTTGGCGTTTCGGTGGCTTTGCGAAAACTCTATAAAGGCCTGAACCCACTGTCGCGTTTTCCCGCCGCGGTTTCATCACCGCTCGACAAATTCTTTGTTATATTCTCGGTCCGCTGCCTTTTAACAAAGCATTTTCTGCCGCTGCGTTTTCCCGCGCGCGTCACCAAAAAACTACCGAACAAAAGAATAGACTTTGGCGTTGGCATTTCAAGGCCGGGGTTTGCGAAAACACTCACTGGTAGCCGAGGGTCATGATTATTGCTACGGCAAGAATAGCTTCAAACGCAAAAGCTTTCTTACTGGGATATTTCTCATTTTCAAATTTGATATTTCAGGTTATGAGTTCTGTTACAGAGAAAGTTTCCCCGGACTTGAAAGCACCACGACTGGCTTCTTCTTTGGAGTTGGATCACTTTTCGCGCCGATATTCTACTTGATCTTCATTAACTATGTCCGAACTGACCTCAACCCTGCTGATTACAAAGGTCAGTCATTATATTCGTGGTGCATTATTAAACCTACATACTACCAAAAATAGATAAAGACCAAAAATGTACCACTCTCAACGTTGAAAAGCTTAAAATTGGCAGCTGTCTCCCTAAAAACTTGGAAGATCTGAAAGTTACTGCACCAAGTCAAAGAATTAGACACTGGCTACAAGCAGTATAAAATTCAATCAAATCCATCTACTAGTTTCAGAGATATCAATCTTTAAATAGACGACTATACCTCAGACTGGCATGGACCAGCACGTTGAGTTCATTTTTTTAAATATAGGTGGCGCAGGACCCTTTAATTGCTAATTACTCATTAGGGAATGCATGGATTTGCAAACAAAGTTGTGATTAGTATTCCTTGTGCCCCTGCCTATATTTTGGTGCCAAAAGATTTTAGATTTTTGCAACTTTTTTGAGCATGCGCCATCTATTATTTAAAAAAATAACTAAAACCCTTGGGCTGGGCTGTTTCAGAGTGGTATATTTTTGGTCTTTATCTATTTTTGATACTACCTACATACTTTTGGTTTATCGTTGCCGGCATCGTCAAATCTTTTCAAAATTAGGCCTTCCCTGTCACCATCGCACACATGCCATGATCTGAATGAGCGTTCAGCGAGCGAGCGTAAAATATCATTGTTTTTCAGTGTGGCCATTTTTCTGTGTGGCTCCTATGGCAAGCAGTTTGTTCATTTAATCAAATAAACAAGGTTTTAAAAAATGTTTTTTTAATAAAAACACAGTTTTTAAAAAAATCTTGGTTTTTTTACAGAATCTGGGAAAAAACCCCAAGGTTTTTTCAAATAAACTTGTTTTTAAAAAAAACAGTTTTTTCCATTTTGCAGAAAAGAAAGTATGAGATAACCTAGTTTTTTTAATAAAAAACCCAGGTTTAAAAAAATGGTTTATTTGATTAAATGAACAAACGGCTTGCCATAGGCTCCCATTGTTTTGAACACACTGGGGAACAGACTTACTGCATTTCTCTGTGTGTCGCTAATTGTCAAGTCGCCGCTTATTCCGTCAATCTATTGTAATGTCACACTGGCACACGGGTTACACTGAAAAACGTTACGCACCGCGGTTTGATCTTCGGCGGGCACCAACGCCATCGGATTTTTCGACGTGAAAGAGAAGGCATGGGAACACCCGAGTTGGAGTGTAGGCCTAGTTTGTGTGCGGCCAATAAATTACTACCGATATTTTTTCCAGAAAGGTACGTCGGCGTGTTCGGCACTCTTGCTGGTCTGATGCTGTTGACAACTATCGTCATTCTCTGCCCATTGATTGTTTGGTACACAAGGGTCAGAAACAACCTCATTGAGAGTGATCAAGCCACAGGTGACCTAGGGGAGGTTACACCGCGACAAGACACGCCAGGAACGGAACCGTCGGCGGGTACAGCGGACAGGGCGTCGGAAAGAACGTCCGCAGGGACCGAATTCGGCACACCAACTTCCTCGCTAACATCTCGTGCCCGTGTTATGCTTTCAAACATACTGAACGGAAAACGGATAAGTGATGAGCCTGATGTATTCCTTTCGCAAGATTTCGGAAGTTATTCCCCTGAAAGTTGAAAAGGACTCGGATATTTCCCGCGGAGGGTGGCCCGACTTGCTGGTGATTCTTTCGACGAACAACAGATGGCAGTCGGGTGCACCGCATGAGGGCGCATAGTTCCATGATCACTTTAGAGATGGCGACACCATTCGCCGATCTGACACCGACAGGATGAAATCTTTCTTCTCGTTTTAAGTCGAGAAGCCTGTATGATGTTACCATTCCAGAAGTCCTTCGTTGAAGTTTATAATAATTAATAAGTGTAATTAAAGAAAGACTTACTGTATTCAAGTGTGTAGGCCTACAACATAATGCATTCGGAACATTGGCAAGCTATTGTCCAATAAAGTCCTATAAACTTATTGCATCCGATGGCCATCTCACAATTGATGAACAACAACTGTCAGAATGATCGCTGCACAGGTGAAAAATAAAATCTGGGCGCGGCCAATCTGAGAAAAAACCTTGTGCCTAGGTGACTTCATGAGAGAAGTGACTGGGATTATGATATGAAATATATCCGGGATCATGAAGCCGAGGTTCCTGGCCCGCTGGAACATGAATCCTTCAGAAAGTAAAAACAATTGTTTTATAAACTGGTCCAGTCCTCCGACGGAGAGATGTACACATGCTATAAGGATTATAGAGAACAGTTTAGGTGACGTTATTTCATTTCGTCGATCACAAAGGTGGATCACCAAACCTGTTGATATAAGTTCAGTGATGGTGAAAAAGAGTTGATGGTACCATTGGCTGTAGAAGTCGTCGTTGAGGTAACCAATGTACACCCACCAACTGTAGTAATGTGAATAGATGACGGAAAGAAAAAGGGCGAGGTAGGAGGGTCTTAGAGACGATATTTTCCAAAGGATGAATAGATGTTTGACGATTTCGTAAAATGTAATCAGGGCAATGATGGTCAGCAGCCATATCCAGAATATATTCCTTGTTGTGTTGAAATAGAAGTGCTTGTAGCCGGCGGGTGGGTTTTCATAACTACCTGAAATACAAAAAAATGTAATTAAATGAAATTTCGAGCTGTGACCTGTGTGACCTTGCGGCGGGGATAACCAATCTCACCAATGCCAGGAAAGGTTTACTCCTGGCTTGGGAAGTTGACACTCACCCTTAAAGATCGTGTCCCAGCATTTACAATCACATTTACCACGATCAATTGTCTCTTTATTGGGCACCCAAATGTACTTGTTGATTCCTGAAATTCAGATACGAGCACATTATTAAAAACGCCGTGACTTTTGCACAGCAAGTTGCTGTGCAGGCAGGGGCAAACGGACTGGAAACGGAATGTGTAATGTTTTTCACTGCCCCCCGTTTGCCAATGCCCCCAAACAAAAGATTGACGGAATAAGCGGCAACGTGACAATGAGGGAGGCACTGATAACATGTCATTTCTGTATTTGAGTGTCCGCCGAACAATAAAGCGGGCATTGTCTCACGGGGGGCATTCTCACACATTACACCTGATCCGTGACTGTGCCAATGAACCCCGCTTAAGAACAAGATGACATTGTAAATGTCGAATGGTTCCCGATGTAGGCCTACAGGTGATTCTTCCGGTACATGAATGGTACATTGATATAGATCATGATACATTGATAGACATAAGTGACAGATGGATTACGATGATGTCAATAGAACTTGATCTCATGCCAGTAAATTCATCGCGTAATTGANAACTATCTAACGCATATAAAATTGTGACTATTGTGATTCCTTGTGTATGATCGCTTGGGGAATCATTTCAATAAAATCAAGATTCCTTTATGATACGACGCTATTTTGATTTGCAGAAAATAGATCACAAACAAAAGCTGATAGAACACACGGACAAGTTGAGGCTTGCCAGTTTTTTATATCCAGCCGTATTATCAGAAACCCTCGGTTCAATCGAAGAATGGTGTATAGCCTTTCAAAATTTCTATAGATCTAAATCACTGCAAGTTTTTCAGGCTTCACAGCATATAATGTGCAAGAGGCCAATAGACCTCTCTTCAATAGAGGTTTATAGGCCAATAGAACGTTCAGTTGACCTGAGCAGGGCATGACTGTAATGGATGAACTTTCTAGGACCCGGTGGAAATACATGTCGAAATACATGTAGATTTATTTTGTTGTCACCTTCCTGTTTGTAAGGAAATCTCGTATAATGACGTACATGTAACAGTATGAATACCCAATGACAAATTCGAAAACAGCGTATCATCATCACCATCAGTGCTTCGCAAAACGCGTCATTTCCACCGTTCTGAATGAAGTGCAGTTTCCATGGCAACCAAGCACTTGACAGCCGTGCAGGTTACGCCATCGCGTGGTTGGTTGCCATGGCAATAACTCAATAACGAATCAGCAACTCATCTCATGAATTCCGAATTCGTAATTAGGTCACTGCCATGGATAATGCGCGCATGCGCCGTTTGCCGTTTTGCCGAAAGATTGGTTTCAACGAAGGATTTCGGCAATCGGCGGCATTTTTCGCGATTTTCTCTGCTCGATATTTCTACAGGGCTGCCCTTTTGCGCTGTGAAAGGGTGTGGTACGAGCTGGAGAAAGGAAAATTCACTGGTTTCCCCAAAGCGTGCGGGAGATCGAGCGAAGAAATGTCCGTGAATTCGCGGTCTCCGGCCACGTGTAGGTTGTGAATGTTTCCCTTTCGGAATTATAAAAACAATAATTGTACAGCATCGGTTTTCTCTCAACCATACAAAAGATTTTGTGCTGTGCATTGGTATACCCCATCCAACTGAACTCTACGAAATTTTTCCGCGCGTCTTTGGTGTGAGCCTTTCATTGAAAATCCATTAACTTATTTTCCCGGCGGTGAACGCGCGTCGTTTTTCGCCGTCGCGGCCCGCGGCGCGGTTTTGGTGTGAACAGACCTTTACAAAGACTTTGTTCGGTGTAACCATAGCCACAGGCCTAGGCTGTCCACTTTTTTTCGAACAACCACACACCATTCGACGCTGCCAAAACTATACAGTATTAGCAAAAATAGATATTTTTGGTATTAGTTATATATATACAGTATTAGTTATTAGTTATACAGTATTAAGGCCCGTTTCCACTATAGCGGATTCCGCGGCGGTTTGCGGCGAGCGGTGCGGTTTTCAAAGGGCTTTGGATAATCCTTCGATGGTTTAACAATACAATGGCCTATTGATTATCCCAATGCCTGTGAAAACCGCTCCGCTCGCCGCAAGACGCGGCGGAATCCGCTACAGTGGAAACGGGCCTTAAAGGCCCGTTTCCACTATAGCGGATTCCGCGGCGGTTTCCGGCGAGCGGTGCGGTTTTCACAGGGCTTTGGATAATCCTTCGATGGTGTAACAATACAATGGCCTATTGATTATCCGAATGCCTGTGAAAACCGCTCCGCTCGCCCGTCCGCTCGCCGCAAGACGCGGCGGAATCCGCTATAGTGGAAACGGGCCTTTAGTTATACAGTATTAGTTATTGACAACGGTGAACAGGAAGAATACATCAGACTGATGACGATGACGATGATGCAATAGTGAATATGCCTTTAGGCTAGGCGGAGACGAGAAATTATCATCTATCGCCGCTTCTTACCCATGTGGACCGTTGGTATCGTAACCAATAACACAGCACCAACAACACTTCCGATACATCTTGGTACCCAGGTCCTCGTGTCGTTCCTTCCTTTTTTGGAATCGAGTAGTCCAACAGTCATCATCTCGCAGCACGTCCCTTTTCCGAAGATACCGCGTGTTTCGATGGTAACTCCACAAACAGTGGTCAGTCTACTGTGGTTAAAATTACTGCCTTTCAGTAGACTCGCCGGAATGCGTTGTGGCAAGTTCCTGTCCCCTAGTCAATGGCGTTTTTTCCGTTGCAATATAAGGTATCGGTATTGACCCAATTCATTGGATTTTCAAGCATATTCATTCGATCTTTTATTCGTTGGTGGCTGTTCTACTCATTCGTTTGATTTTTCGGGTTTAATGAAATATCTATTTGATGTGATTTAATGGTAGGAAGTGGTTATTTGGCAAGCAAATGCTTGCCGAATTACAGAAATTTGGTCTTAGATGGCAAGCAGACAATAATGAATATTAATTAGTCCCCATTAATTATGCAAACAGAAGATGAAGATGGCGTCCTCCGACTCGCCGTCGCAGCCCTCGCCAAAAGGCATCGAAAAGTTGCGATTGGGAGTAGGTTTTATCTATCTATTGGCAATACATTTATAGGGTCCCAAGCCACCCATTTAAAAGTTAGCTGTACATCAGTTTCCAAGCCCCTGTATATTAATGCTCTGATTTTGCTCCAATGATAAAGTCAGTACCCAAAATTCAAACGGCTGTATCTTCTAAACGCACCACTTGCGGAACTTAAGAATTGGGTTTTTGTGGTCAGTGGGATAGAAACTAACTCTCAAACCCAAAAAAAGTTTTTGTACTTGAGATGTGCATTAAATCTTTGTTAGCTCCAGCATTATTCGGTATCGTAATACTCATGATGACACCCTTTGGGTAACAGTTTTCAGGATCATAAATTATGACCCTTTTTGGGATCTCAAAAACTTTTACCCAAATGTTGTCATCATTGGTATTTTTTTGGAGCTCTATGAGAGCAATGTTGAAATCAATTGTTTTCATTCACGTGCAGCCCCCTTGGAACTGGTGGGAAGGGGTCAAATGTTGGATTTTTGGCCCTTTTGGACCCCCTCAAGGGTTGCATTGTACATTTTGGCGAATAAAACCCATGCCATGCTGTTGTACTCACTAAGACCTTTATTTTGATACCAATGATGATATGATTTGAAGACATCAGATTTTTGACCCCTACTGTTAATCCCTTTGGCCCTTTAAAAAGGGCGGCCATCTTGTAAACTGGGGAAAATTGCTTGTGGTAACAAGTTGAAATGCGTTCAGCATATCCATCTTCTTATAATGCAGGAGGAAGTTTTTAGTTACCACGACATCACCACGAAACTTAAGAAATAGCCCTCTTTTCTGGTCTTGTCTCTTGGTCTAAGAGCTTTAGGTACAGGACGATGTCCTAAGACATCGATGGTGCAACCCATTTTTGTTCTTAACTTTAAGACAGCACCTACAGTACGACCTTTGGTGCAACCGGGCCCTCCTGTGTTTACTCCTTGCTGGATAAGTGTCATCCTCAGTTTGTCTGCCCCATTAATAAGATGAAGTTCTTACGTGTTTTCCATTTTATCAATAGAGCTGCTTTTCCACGAGGTGTTTGCGCACGCGGAAAAGGAGGCGGGCGAGGGTGGAAAAAACGATCCAACGTACAATGTATTTCCCTTTAGCTGTTTCACTCACACCCACTCCCGCCACCGAAACCGCGTCCGCAAACGTCTCGTGGAAAAGCAGCTTTAGGCGTTCATCTTTTTATCGAATATTGGTTTGTGTCAGAGTGTATGAATGTTGGTATGCCGCAGCAAATTTTCACGAAAAAGGCCAGTGAGACGCTTGTTCCCACGTCATCGCGCATGAATTCGAAGCCCCCTCCTTCACGTGTATATGGTATCCATCCTGAATCAACAAAAATGGTCCATGGACCATGTACTCACCGGGTTGGACATAACAGTCTAATGACAGAGGGATGAGCAATCTGGGTCAAGTCATTCCCGAGTAGGACTTTGATGATTTGGGGGCCACCTGGGGGCCATATTGGATGTCCGATCGGGCCGGAACTTCACATGCACATAAAGGTCATCTGCAGGGGGCCACATAGCACATTGGTGCGCTTTGGGTCACATTGGTGCGCTTTGGGTCACGTCGTTCCCGAGTTACAGCACTATGACGATTTTCAGTTTACGCCACCTGGCGGCCATATTGGATGTCCGATCAGGCCGAAACTTCACATGCACATAAAGGTCATCTGCAGGGGGCCACATAGCAAATTGGAGCACTTTGGGTTAAGTCGTTCGTGAGTTACAGCACTTTGATGATTTTTGGGTTACGCCATCTGGTGGCCATGTTGGAAGTCAAATCAGGCCGAAATTCGACGTGCATGTAAAGGTCATCTAGAGGGACGTAGGTAAATATCAAATTTGAGCACTCTACGTCAAGTCGTTCCTGAGTAATAGCAGTTACTTGATTTTCAGGTTACGCCACCTGGCGGCCATATTGGATGTCCAATCGGGCTGGAACTTGGTAGTTTTAAAGGTACCTCTCCAATGCATGTTTATGCAAGATATGAAGTCGCTTGGTGAAATAATGACAAACTGTGGCAGGTTCGTCACTTTTGTCGAACTTTGACCTCTGTGACCTTGAAAAGTACGTCAAATCAAAAACCCGTTATATATGTTATGTATCCTTATTAGATACACCTATGATAAAAATTTGGAGGGGATCTAGTCATTAGTTCAGGAGTTATTGCACTTTTTGTGTTTTCGGTTTCCGCCACCTGGTGGCCAAGCTAAGAGTCGAATCGGACCGAAACTTGGTGTCATGGGTCATCTGACCTAGGGGTATATATGTACCAAGTTTCAGATCAATAGCTCTGGCGGTTACGAAACGTGCCCTGCTAACGGAACACGACGACGACGGACGACAGACGCTGCACCATCGTAATAGCTCACCCCGGTGAGCTAAAAATGGGAAAAAGTGGCCGCTGTTGCGTTTTTAAAACACATTGTATAGTTATGTCTCCAAATCTACCGTACGACAGGTGACTGTTGTTGATGACGAGGTTGTGGACTGTCGGAAAGTGGCGACTGCTTCTCTCGGACGTACTGGGTGAGAGCTGATAATAAACTTGTTGCATCCGATGGTCACCTCACAACTGATGAACAACAACTGTCAGAATGATGGCTGCACAGGTGAAAAATAAAATCTGGGCGCGGCCAATCTGAGAAAAAACCTTGTGCCTAGGTGACCTCATGAGAGAAGTGACTGGGATTATGATATGAAATATATCCGGGATCATGAAGCCGAGGTTCCTGGCCCGCTGGAACATGAACCCTTCAGAAAGTAAAAACAATTGTTTTATAAACTGGTCCAGTCCTCCGACGGAGAGATGTACACATGCTATAAGGATTATATAGAACAGTTTAGGTGACGTTATTTCATTTCGTCGATCACAAAGGTGGATCACCAAACCTGTTGATATAAGTTCGGTGATGGTGAAAAAGAGTTGATGATACCATTGGCTGTAGAAGTCGTCGTTGAGGTAACCAATGTACACCCACCAACTGTAGTAATGTGAATAGATGACGGAAAGGAATAGGGCGAGGTAGGAGGGTCTTAGAGACGAGATTTGCCAAAGGTTGACCAGATGTTTGACGATTTCGTAAAATGTAATCAGGGCAATGATGGTCAGCAGCCATATCCAGAATATATTCCTTGTTGTGTTGAAATAGAAGTGTTTGTAGCCGGCGGGAGGGTTTTCATAACTACCTGGAACAGAAAAAATGTAATTAAATGAAATTTCGAGCTGTGATCTCTGTGACCTTCAAAAGTAGGTCAAATTCCAACGGTTTAGAAAGGTGTCACTGTAAAAGACAATTATTAACAACGGACAACGTGGACGACGCGGGATGGTATAGGCTCACCCTGGTGACCTAAAAACGGACTTTTTGTTGCCTCTGTTGGCCTTGTGCGGTCGAATTTTCATTCAGTTTTTAAGCTGATTCAAGGCCTACGGTCACAAGAAAGCCTTAATTTTGAGTAGTTCAGAAAATTTATGAAAAATTTGATCCTGCGGCGGGGATAACCAATGTCAGGAAAGGTTTACTCCTGGCTTGGGAAGTTTACACTCACCCTTAAAGACCGTGTCCCAGCAGCCACAACGGCATTTGCTACGATCAATTGTTTCTTTATTGGGCACCCAAATATACTTGTTGATTCCTGAAATTCATACGAGCACATTGTTGTACATGTACATGTACATGTACATGTACATGTACATGTACATGTACATGTACATGTACATGTACACGTACACGTATATGTTTAATCAATACATAATACACTGTACATGAAATAATTTGTCTCATTGTCTCATTTGCCTCATTTGTACCGAGTGTGTGAAGGTGCGCCTCTCGGCGTGACAGCTTAAGTGCAAATTGGCTCTCAATGGGCAACTCACGAGGCCAAGAAAACTAGAGCACTCGTTTAGTGTCACTGGTCAAGGTGTAATCAGAGACGAAACCAACAATGGTGTATTGCCCATTGAAAACCAATTTGCGCGAAAAAAAACTGACTTGGAGAAGCATCTCAGCCGTCAGCTGTTTCTAGGAATTCAAGCATGCTTAGGGCCTATACTCCTGGTAGGAAGCAGAAACATATATGTATATAGGATGGCACTGTTCATTGGAAATACGCGTCCTTTCCCATCATCTGAGGCGAATTGCAGTTGCCATGGCAACCAAGCCCTCGACAGCCGCTGTAGCGAGACACCAGAATGTTGTCCTTCCACCGGTCCTTCCACCATCATCATGAATCTTCATGAAAGCCGACAGTTTCATCATGTTCATCACGATTCTGCAAGCGTGATGTTGATGACGAGGCGACTGAGATCGTCTCACCGAAAACAAAGAGAGGCTAGCATCCTCGGAGCGCAAAAGAACACGAACGTCATAGTGTTCAACACGAAATATATGTTTTCTTAGGAGTCACGTTAAAACGCGCATTCACACGCGCCTGAATTTCACTAACTTTTTTGTCCTGCACCGCCACTCCCTAACGCGGCTTAAACAGTCAAAAGGCAGAGGCTACTACTCCGACTGATGATGATGGTGACGATGATATAGGCCTAAAACCAGTATGCGGCCTACCCATAGGCTTGGCTGAGGTCGCTGGCGTTGTCAAATCGTAGCCTACGGTATCTTACCCATGTGAACTGTTGGTATCAAAACCAATAAAACAACACCAACAACACTTCCGATATCCACACATCTTGGACACCAGGTCGTGTGCCTTCCCTTTTTGTCGAATTCCTCATTGGAATCGAGTACTCCAACAATCTTCATCGCGCACGTCCTTCTCCGAAGATAAAGTCTGAATGCCTACAATTCAGCTCCTGGCAAAATAAAACGGCGTTACGTGTTCCCCATGGGCTCACTTTCTTAATGGGAGACAGCGTTAGAACCAAAGCATAAAGTAAGAAGTTACATCGATGTTCACAATCACGATCACTCAAAAAGAATGCGCTCTTGATGTTGAGATGGTACTCTATTACCATGGAAACCTTGAAGTCGGATCAATGTTCGTTAAACTGGTTTCCGTCTCTGCCGCATCCATCCGCGAGTACCTAATGCGACGTCTGCTGTGACGTACTATCAGGCGCGGAGGCGCACCCCCCCCCCCCCCAGGAAAAAATGAACCATGAACTTTGTTGTTGAACCATGAACTGCGGCGAAATAACAGTGAAGTTCATGGTAGTAAAACTAACTTCACTGTTAATTTGTCCGCAGTTCGTGGTTCAACCATAGTTCATGTTTAATTCCCCCCCCTTTCGGCCAAGAAATCTGTAGAATCGACCGTGAAATTCTAAAATTTGGAGCAAATCATTGAAATTCGCCGCAGATTTCAATGTTTCTAGCACAGTGCGCCCCTTCTTTACCGATCCGCCCCTATTGCCAGGCCTATTCTCCACCCCAAGCCAGCAACGTGTAACATCTATCAGCGTTTCTCTTGGTGCGATCCCTTTGGCGCGATCTCTTTGGCGCGATCCCTTTGGCGCGATCTCTTTGGTGCAATCCACTGGGATCCAGCTCAGTCTTTTCTGTAATCTGAACTAGAAAGTGCCTGAGGAAGACCCCGTTTGGGGTCGAAAATTTGCAAAATTCGGAGACGGCTTTTCTTATTATAGGGACTTTTCGCAATGCCCCCGAAACGCCAACGCGAACGCCAAACTCATTGTTCGATGCCACGAAGAGAGCCAGCGAACAAAAGTATAGACGTTCGCGTTGGGACGTTCGGGGGCTTTGCGAAAACTCTATAACAGGCCTATAGGCCTACCGTTTCTCTTTGTGAATGTTCCCCCTCATTGTAGGCCTACTGCCCTGTTGAACTGGCCACCATTACGTGTACCGGTACGTTTCGACACTGATTGAAGGAAAGGCTGAAAAACGCGGGGAACATTTACAGATACAGGGCCTGTGAGATTGCATGGGGTATGTAATGGCCAACAGGAAGCTGTTGTCTACAGCGTGGCTACTTTATTAACTCTAACCTTATATTATGTCATGCAATTATTATGGCAAGCCGCCGTGTTCATTTAATCAAATAAACCTGTTTTTTAAAAAACTGTTTTAAAAAAACTGTTTATTTTGAAAAAATCTTGGTTTTTTGCTCCTTCAAAGGCAGAATCTGGAAAAAATAAGTTTTTAAAAAAGAAACTTGTTTTTTTAAAACCAGGGTTTTTTCCCGTTTTTCCTACCGACGGTATTTGCAAAGACTGTGCCAGTGCGAACAGCATAGGGCATAGGGGCCTACCGTACTAAAAAAATGTATCCACACCAGGCACTGTAAATATCAAACTAAAACCAAAAGGGCCTATTAACATGGTTTAGACAACACTATTCCTAAAAAACAGCCGATGGCGAAAATGTATCCCAAATTATATCTTGACAGCCCATAGGCCTATGTTAGGGAGTTTTTATTAGGCACTACAATGACTAGCTACCCATGGTCATGATGGTCTCACCATGCTCACTGTCCAGTTTCCAAATCTCACCACCAGGGGCTCTCCATCCCTAGCGGCAGCAGCCAATCAAAACGCTTGTTACAAAACATCATGCATGTGCTTCTTCGATACTGGTAAACACATGAAACAACATGGCTGACGTTCATTCATCATCATGCATGTCATGATCGTTGTCGACCATGTCGACCAAACATGTCCAAATGTAGGCTAGGCTAACCATCCCATGGGTTATAGCTGATAGCAGAAATAGTGATAACACAGAGAAGAGGTCTTATTCTCGTTAGATTGAAGGTAGGCCTAAGCCTACCGTAAAACAAAAATGTCTGATCAGATTCAGAGAACAGATCAGATGACATGTTCATGACCATGATGACATGCATGCATGAGCATGAGATGACAGATCTGCATGTGCATAGCATGGTGGCTGGCTGCTGTGCCACTGCCACTGCCAGCATGGCCAGTGCAGTGCAGTGTGTGTGTCGTGCATGTCGTGTGTCGTGCATGTCGTGTGACTGTGTCTGTCTCGTGCTCGACTCTCTGCTCTCCGGTCGTGCTAATTACCGTCCACCACCGTCTACCACCGTCCACCACCCTTTTTGCACTGTTATTGTACAGTTTTCCACCTCAATATTTATTTAAAACATCTCTTCTTTATCTCTCTCTCAAACAATAATGTAAACCGCATCAAAATCGCTGACAATATCACAGAACTTTCTGGTTTTTTTCATCGTCCACCACCACGATTCGTCAGTCAGCGCCACCATCGGGTGGTGAGTTCAAGAACTACATTGCCATAATATGCATCCTGGCCGAACCGTGGCGGCCATCTTTAAATCCAAGATGGCGGCCAACAGAGGGCGAATCCAGCGTGGCACCCGGTCCTATATTAAAAAGCATAAAAAGTTGTATCAGTGTGCCAAATTTCATAACTTTATACCTAAATGCACGATTCGGCCGATTTTCGCCCCTTAGGGACTAGACTATAACCATTTTAGACAATGCTAGATACAGTCAAGATGAGTCTGCACAGTTAAAACAATTTAAAATGCTAAATATTCACACTTGCCATCGGTCGTGCTAATTACCGTCCACCACCGTCTACCACCGTCCACCACCCTTTTTGTACTGTTATTGTACAGTTTTCCACCTCAATATTTATTTGAAACATCTCTTCTTTATCTCTCTCTCAAACAATAATGTAAACCGCATCAAAATCGCTGACAATATCACAGAACTTTCTGGTTTTTTTCATCGTCCACCACCACGATTCGTCAGTCAGCGCCACCATCGGATGGTGAGTTCAAGAACTACATTGCCAATCAAACCTGGTTCCATTGGCGTCCGAGGGTGGCGCTGATTGAAGAACCGTGGTGGTGGACGATGATAGCGATTCTGATGCGGTTTACATTATTTTTTGAGAGAAAGATAAAGAAAAGATGTTTTAAATAAATATTGAGGTGGAAGACTGTACAATAACCAGTACAAAAAGGGTGGTGGACGGTGGAGGACGGTGGTAGACGGTGGTGGACGGTAATTAGCATGACCCCTTGCCATGACCTGCAGCAGTGAATATATTATGATAATTAGCTTCTGAACTGCAGATCGGCGGGTGATCGTCCGATTTATCGGTGACAGCTCAGCTAGATCGGCCCTATTTCCCCAGCTGGTACGTACGGTGCCAGTGCTGACTGCAGCATGCTGGACTGACTGCATGGAACGATGACAATAATAACGTAATCTGTTCGATTCTGGATTCTGGATAGGCTAGGTGATGATCATGATGGTGTGGTGCATGCACATGCACTGCACTGCAGCGGCTGGCTGCTAGGCCTAGGCCTACCTAGCCTGCTCAGCTCAGCTGCTGTGCTGCTGCTGCTAGATGATCATCATGCGATGGAATGGATGCATGACATGTTGATGCATGATGATGCCATCATGGTCCTGGTCCTGGACCTAGCCTAGGGCTAGGCCTAGGCCCCTACTTAGCAACTTTTTCACCGCTTCTATCAGAGAGGTCAGCGCCTTGCCTCAGAATGGGGACGCTCTTTCACATGTTTTTCTTAACCATGATAACTTTCGACATAATCATCACGACATATCTACGAACTCATTCGCCGAATCCATGAAAATACATGCATGACATGCATGATCATGATGATGAACTGATGAAACTGGGGCAATTTGATTTGAATTGTACTCGACTAAAGGTAACAAATCAGTGAAATTATTCATCATTATTCAGTGCTACGTACCATATGGTCTNCGACGTTTCGTATTCAAGTCTTCAAAATTCCTGGCATATTTGAGCTACATTGCATTTTCATTCACTGCAATCAAGATATTCTTTAAGCCGGTACATCGAAGAGGTCAGTTCGTTGAGGTGAAACACGAACGCATCTAGCAATGGCCAGGCTTTCGGCGAGAGACTAATTCCCACCGACTCGCTGTCACCGCTGACGCTTTTATTGATGACAACATTGAATATGAATTAATTGTTATTGATAACTGATGTGAAATCGAAGCCATGCAGGTGCAGAGGACGTGATTAACAGGCATGTCCTGAAATCTGTGTGCTACGCTTCGAATGAGCAAAATGGCTTTCGACATAATCCCTGCAAGGGACTAAGCCAGATAATTGTCAAATCACCTCTTGTATGAAAGTATGTAGGTATGGTATGTGCCAGCTGCTGTGCTGTGCTGTGCTGTTCGGGGAGGGGACATTTGCAGAAAGATGCAATCGAAAGATGATGATTGTATTGTAATGGATTTTCCCATCAGGGCCGAAGACAAAGCATTACTGGCCCTTATGGAAGAGGCAATCTCAAACTACTCATGTTCCTCACTTTGTTGGGATCTTTTACTTGCCGTTGGAAAGGCACAAGGTACAGGGAAGCACTGCTTATTGTCCCATGCGACTAAAGAAATTGACTGAGTATCGAACAGTGCCTGGCTCTCAGGCGGATACTTCAGCAACCCACGAACGCCTTTCATCGCTAATCGCTTTTTCATTGGAGGAAAATTCGGAGTGACAGGTCCCTCTTACCAAGTCATGACTCCCACGCCATCTTAATCAATTTTTCATATCCTTGTCACTCATTCTGCGGATCATCTTGGCTTTTTACGTGCATCTCCGACGGAATGGAAAGGCGCCCGCTCGTGCTTAAAAAACCTCGAGCCATAGCTGGGGAATAGTCATTCGCAATTAACATTGGTCAGGCTCGGAACGATTTATTCCTTTACGCGGTTGTCTACGAACCGGAAAGATGAGGAGTAATTAATAACGTGGACCAAAAAGCGCCGAATCTGCTCCAGTGGTTTGGCCATTTTTCTTCCTGTGATAGACCAGTGCCATTGATGATGACCATTGGCGTAAAAAATCATCGGTATTCGTTTAACCAGTTTCCTGGTTCGTCTCTGAGGATGTAATTAATTCTCTAGCGAAAAAAAGAACGCGTGACCCTATCCATCTTTTCGCATGGTTTCTCGGTCGTCCGATGTTATTGGAAATTCCGTTGGCAAGGATGTCGCGCACGGTTGCTTTTGTGTGAGTAGCGTATGTTTTATCAGAAAACCAATACGTTGTTATCAATGGCAATCGTAAGGACAAAACAACATGTACTACTTGATTGACTTTCTTCTCAATGGGGACGCTAGCCGACTTTTTCAATAGGTGTCACTACATGTAGTGGTTAAAACTATTGAAATGAAACTGACATCCCGGTCCTGATCAATTTCCCACACAAAAGGCGTCCATTGTATTAGGACCGGGTTTCGGTGTGCTGCCCTCTATCGAGCTAGGATCCCCATTGGCAAATAAAATTAGAGTATTTCACAAAATTTCCTCCTGTGTTGGCGACTTTCTTCAAACGCCGATGACGGCAGGTGAGCCATCATGCTAAACGACAGGGAACGACGAAAATGATACTAGTAGACCGAAGTAAGGAGCAATTACTTACAGTTGATTATACTGTGAATCAAATCAGAGATTTGGTTCAGCGGCTTCTGTCGTTTCATTGATGATACAAATGCTGTGTTTCATATCGTCATTAGATTTCACGTAAATCATGCGTGGGATTGACCTTCGATAAAGTCAGTTTGTTTATCGAGCCGCATGATGGATGCCAACGAGAACGCCTACGATGTTGTTTACAAACGAGGTTCATAAAACTGCCACTTGGTGACGCAGTACGTCGTCTCGAGTCCTCCTGTTGGACCTCTTAGATTTAACGCCAAGATAAGCCAAAACCAAGCAAGGATACGATTTCTTTGAACGAGAAAGATTATAATGCCAAGGAAAAGTCCACGCCTAATATGCGTCGACAACAACTACCTGTCAGCGTCCCATTCCAGAGCATATATCCGTCGGTGACAGTGGGACACAACGTTGACCCCCAACTGATTATTTAGACTGTGACTTTCCGCCATATTTTGCTATCTTGCCCACACATAATCTCCCCAGCATGCCTACAGGTTGGTTGTGGCACATCCATCATGGTGACTGGTGATGTTAAGCCTGTCATTTATCTAATGAGATCACGCCGCTATCATCGGGTCAATATTTGTCAATAAGTGACCAGGGTGCAATATAAATCAATGGTACGCCCAGTTGTAGGTAATGCTCTGCACTCAACGAGACAGAGTCACTGAAATCCAAACGATTTCTTACACCGAATCGAACCTTATGATTCTTTATGTGGCACTAACTCTGACATTTGATGAGTTTAGCATGCTAAAGACTGACAGTGACGACGGAACGTATCACCGTATGGTCTCGCTGGAAGCCCAACTTGGTGAATCCTGCCATCATTCAACCAGAAGGAGACTCGCAGTCGTGTGCACTCTACTGCTCTGATTGGTCAAGCGAAATATTAAACGCACCAATCAGAACTGACTCGGAATTTTACGAGTAAACAACTACACACTAA
>NMRB01003809.1:1253-38112 GCA_002633025.1 Notospermus geniculatus | reverse complement strand
AGTTACGGTGATTCACCTCAAGTATATGGGGTTTCGTCATTCCTGAAATATAATAGCAAACGTTTTACTTATGCCGGTCAAAGGCTGCAGAGTTCTTTCAGCACTATATGCGGTGCATATTGTATGTACTTTATAATGATGAAATCAGCTGTTGTAAGGGGATGGTTGCAACCATTTGGTAAAGACCTTATTCTAAATAATTGTATTGTATTGGATTTTGTACATCGCTTTTGTTAAGGACGTCAAATAAAATGAGTGTTGTGTAATTTCTTTACTCTAGCCATTTTATGAAGTAAAAAAAAATACTGACCTTGGTGTGAAAAACATTGGACCCTGACTCTGAAGTGGCAAAAATTTAACACACCTCAGAAATCGTACGGGAAATATGTATAATGTGTAATGCATTTTCCATATGTATAATGTGTAACCCATTTGAAATTTGCGACACATGGATTTCCGGTGTGTGATTTTTCAACACCTTTAATAATATAAGGTTAAAAATGCAGATACCTCATTTCTTCAAATCTCTATAAAAGAAACCAACCGTATATAGCGTTCATAGCATTAAAAATATGGATTCAACAAAGATTTTCATTCTTTCCCTGACGGTGATCCTTGTCTTTGCCGGTGTAGGGGTAATCACCTTACGCACACTGAAATTTAAAGCGGCCAGCAGAAACACTGCTTCAAAACCCTTACCTATGAATGGCATCTGTAAAAACGGTACTAAATTTGATTTGGGTTCAAATCGTTGGGTACATATTTGTTCTTTAGGAGGTAGTGCCATTGTCGACATCCGCTACTTTTTTGGTGGAAAAGCAAGCATAAGAGGTGTACCGCTGAGGATTTTGCAATGGAAAGAAATGAGTACGGTAAGGTATTCTTTGAAATACAATCAGCCTTGGATGCATATAAGGGTACAAGTGCCGGTTTGGATATAGTCATGACTCTGAAATTACAACACCCTGTCAGTTGTCTTCTTGCCGGTCCATCTCTTTCTGGAAAGACAACATTTGTTAAAAAGATTCTAGAAAATCGTCTGATTGAACCTTTTCCTGATCACATTGTGTGGTGTTATGGAGAATATCAACCCCTGTATGATGAGATGGCGCCACTGGGCATCGATTTTGTTGAGGGCTTTCCAGAAAGTCTCTACGAATACTTGGACACCAGGAAGAGAAATCTCGTTGTTATTGACGACCTTATGGATGAAGTTCAGGATGATAAAAATCTGGCCAAATTCTTTACGAAAGGCTGCCATCACAAGGATGTGACTGTTATCCTTATCCTTCAGAACATCTTTCCCAAAGGAAAGCAGTGCAGAACCATCAGTTTAAATGCCCAATACATTGTTCTTTTCAAAAGCACAAGAGATAAAAGCCAGATTGTCTGTCTGGGAAAACAAATGTTTCCTGGACAAACCAATTTTTTTCAGGAGATATATACTGATGCTACCAGAGAACATGGTGGCTATTTACTCGTAGACTTAAAGCCGGACACGCCTGAGATGTGGCGCCTACGTACACGTATATTTCCATCTGAAGATACTGTAGTGTAAACACACCAAGATAAAAGGAGTGAAGGTGGCGACAACAACACAAAGACATGGACTGAATGAAGAAAATGGGTGTCCCGGAAAACATTAAAAAACATGCAGCACATTTACATTTGCTGGCGCATGCAAAGAAACCTATGCGTACAGCCATTTTACAGAGCGCTGATTCGAAACTTATCAGGGCAATTTGCGAATGCTGTGTGAATGCATAACATGGCAACGTGAATCATCCTCCAGCGCGTAAGAGACGTCTCAGACAGCATAAAAGGTGGATTAAGGCTATACTTGATAAAAAGACTGGTTTAAAAAGGAAACGCGACATTCTTGTTCAACGTGGTGGTTTTCTCCCTATCATCCTAGGCGCCCTGGGAGATTTACTACCCGCCGTATTTGGAAATGCAGCACGCTAAACGGATGATTCTTCTACCCGAGGCCTCTTTTCTTTGAATGAAAAGGTTTGATGAAGATACTGGCAGGGAGAAACAGTTGGTGTCAGTACAAAAGGATATGAACGAATCGTTGGCTAGAAGTGACTTGCAGCCTGGTGATCAGTTGAAAATTTACAACCTAGTACTCGAGAGATATCGTAACCTCACACAACAAAAACAGCCACTCGTGGAAGAGAAGAAGCAGCCTACAACTGATATTGACGAGAAAGTCACCGATCAGATCATAGCCAGTGCCCCCAGGCAGTACGGGAAGAAAATGGAACAACTCGTTAAGCTTGTGAAACAACATCCGCATATTCTGAGCTGGAACAGTACAGGGCAGTTGGTTAGCAAGGGTGTCACCGTACCAAACACCAATGTTATAGACTTATTTAACGATGCTATGGTGCAACGGAAAAATTACACACCGCATGGTTTGTCTGAATTTTTGGACTCATTAAGGGCCTTGAATGTTCCAAAATCCTTGATCATGAACACATCAAGACGTGATTTTATCGATCAGGGGTATTGGCCGCCAACAACCCTCAAAACTCGGGAGAAAAAAAAGACAAGAGAAATCAATCCGGAAACACCACCAGCTACACCACCTAAGAAGGTGAGGAAGTCACGTAAAAAGGATATCTCACCAATATCAGACTGGTTGGCGTATTAAACAGCGTTGTACAGAAATGTATGTTATCCTTATTCACTGGGCGAAAAAAGCCCTGTCCGGATCAGTGTGACACCCCAATCCGCGCCCGTGTCTACACCCCAATACGCATCTGAGTGATACCTCTACCCTGATCCGGGTAGGTAGGTCTTTCCGCACCGTGTTGGCCTGCTGCCATGTGTGTAACGCCTCGTCTTGCCAATTGATCAATTATCCCGTCTTGGGTGAGGCCTAAACTGGATTATGACACCTGAGACAATGGTATGTTTTTAGAGGTATCACTCAGATGCGTATTGGGGTGTAGACACGGGTGCGGATTGGGGTGTCACACTGATCCGGACAGGACTTTTTTCGCCCAGTGATTCAAAAGTAGATTCATATGTAGAGAATGAGTGCACAAATAAAAAATAAGATGAAGAAATGAATATGAATATTTATCACTTGTTATTATTAAATGTAGACAAAGGACTTGACTCGTACAGAAATTACATTAGATATACAGATATATACAAAATGGTACAAACAAATGATAAACAAATGCATGTCTCAAATGGTCATTCTAATTACATGAGCATGCGGCTGGAGTGGTAAAATAGAAATTACATTGAATGAGTCAATTAAACATATGAAAGGATATCCGCATGATGCCAAGCACATTTGTGAATCAATAACCATATGGTATTGTATTATAATTGGCAACAATTCGACGCTTGTTGTATACAATACCATAATCTTTTGCCTGAGGTTTACTTATCATCTTCAGGTCATTTGTGCGCTGTAACTGGTGAGGATTTGTAATCCGCACCTTGGCCTGAGGATCGGTGGTCACCATGTCAACCATTGTTTTAAAGTTAATTTCCTTTGAGTTTCTAAAGTTTAGACTGAAGCCCTTTACCTTACATTCTACCTTTTTAGATTTTTTCAAGCGGTATGCGTAATTTTTTGGCCCCCCAGATACAAAAATGTCAATGCTATCCCCATCTAATTCATCTGTCAAATCTCCCAAGTAATTACCACAGGTGGGGTTCCAACGGTTTGGTCTGTGTTTGTAAATAATACTATCTGTATCGTAATACAAGACCCGATCACCCAAGGGATGTAAATAGCTGTATAATTTAAGCCGTGCATGGGCGGTAGTGTAGGCTGCAATGACAATGTTGGTATTGATGGATGGTAGCACGAAATCACAATTTTTGCTGAATTTCAACTGCAACATTTCATCATTCAAAACATGGAGGTCATTGACATCTACAGTATCATCCAACAACAAATCATACAGCTCTTCCGGCTTAGTCACATACCGTGTCTGCCCCATGTTCAGTCTTTGCCCAAATTTCCCCCATAAAGAATTGAGAGCCCCCTTACAGATAGGACGCAAGCCAACATTTCTATTGATTTTCACAGAGTCCAGGAGGATGCCTTCATTTTCGAAGTAGTCTCTAATGTACTTTTGGCGCTCTTCCTCTGTTTTACAATCCTTCGGCCAGCCACTGGTTTCTTGCTTCATTTTCAAGAATGTCTTGATGTATTCTGTGAATAAACCACCCTCTTTCTTTTCCCTATCGTATTGCGTGACCTCATCAAAGTGCCTTACCTCGTACACCTGTACAATTTTGTAACCTAACTGTACGGCTTTTTTAAGTTCTACACTCACCCACGTACCTATAATACACCTTTCTTCCGGCGTATGTTGACAATCCTTTTGCTGTAAAGTGTCAGCACACACTTTGCACAGCGGAAATAGGAGTTTGCCATTCGCCCGGTAGGGAAGTAAGGGGTGATACAGGCCCCGTGGAGGTAACACTTTGACTTTGATGAGGCCTTCATACGGGGAAATATCAGTGCTTAAACCCTCGGTTAGTATTCTTGGGTGGGCGATCGGGTATGCACAATATTTATTGACCCAGGGGTAGAGAGAACAAACATCGACATAACGAATTTCTTCATCACCCTGGGCCTCATAATACAATGTTGTGACATTCGTTCGCCCACCAAAGAATGCATCCCGCGGGTCAAGGGGTGGTATATTTTCTAGCCCAGCAACAAAAGTTTTCATTTCATCATTTTCATTTAGGATATTGTCGTAGGCACACTCCCACATTTCTACAACCCTATACCCCGAATTTAAAAGAAAATGTTTTTTTCTCAACCAGGTTTCATATAATTCATGCATGGTCAAATCGTTCACTATATTTTTTGTTTCTCTGTTTTTGAAACACCGCAGACAACCGTGCAAAAACACCCCAGGAATTCATAACATGTTTTATCATTGAAACCGTCTATTTTATAATTTTGGATCTTTTTTTCACCCTCATTATGTGCATGTCTAATTGGTATACCCTCTTTAAATGTTAACCACTTTAACCAGCATATACCTTTGAAAGAGCATTTGTCTTTTGGCCTATAACCTTCTGGGGGTATAATAGCAATAGTGTTGGGTTTTAAATATCTTGCCCGAAAGATCAAATTGCAGGTTGAGGCTAGGGTGGTGCACGAGGCAAACGGGTCTATGGCAGTCTTAGGATCATCATTTAGAGTTGTTATCTTAATGTAAATAGCTCTGAAAGAACCACAACAACGTCTTAACACGTCCACACCGCTTTTACAGTAAGATAACAACTCTTTCTGAAAATCAAACTGCTTAGACCTATTTGCCGCGTACCATTTTAAAAAATCGGCACGGTCGGCAGTACCCATCCCATCGGGGTCGTAGTATTTTACGTCAGGGTATGCACCAACATAATTTTGGTTTCTGCGGCGTGTTAAACATGTGAGGAAAGTACCCTTTTCTTAATTCCCGCAACCCAAAAACTGCCGGTAATTTCCTCAAAGCAACATTCATAAAATTAATTGAGTCGATAATTTTCATTTCCCCAGCTTCCAAAGACATTATTTTCATCCCACTCATAATTACATTAGGCTTAACCTTATTTTTAGTTAAGTACTGCATTATGAAGTAAGAGTCGAAACCTTTAAAATTGTGACATATAGCTGTGCCTGTCTGCTCAAAAAGCCATTCGCAGAATTGATCAACACATTCCTCCCCCTTAAATATGTGTTCACAACAGCCGGCGTCCAAGCAGAACTCTGTGACTGGGCAAGTTAAAATATTGACAAGTATGATGGGCTACAATGAGGTTTGGTTTTAACTCACCATTATCCAAAAACAAGGTTTCAATGTCGAAAACAATGAATTTTTTAAAGATTTTCTCATTTTTTTCATTGTTGTTTTCTTGACTAGTATTTAAATTCCAGGGGTCAACCTCACTGTCATCACCATCATTATTGTCTTCCTCATTTTCACTCCCCTCAGCTTGACCTACTATGGGCTTAATGAAACATTTGTGATCACCGGCAACTGTTTCAAAACAGTTCCGACAAAATTTTTCACCACACACATGGGTCTTTTTTTTACGGTTGACAATTTTACCGCAGTGACATTTGTACAATGATTGACATGGTGCAACGCCACCTACCTTCAGTCTTTTGTGGTCCTTGGTGATCCACTTCACGGGTGTTGGAGTCAAGTGGTGTGTGTAACACCCCATGTTAGGAAACGAGCGTGAGCAATCCTGACATGTGGTCCAGCCAGTGAACTCCCCACACTCGGCTTTCTCCCGGAGACAGCTAGCACATTTCGCGTCACAGATGTGTTTGTCATCACGCGTATATCCTTTCATACAATGAAAGCAGAGCTTTTGAGTTATTGGAAAAGGCGGTCATGGTACCCAATACGTCATAATGGCCATCAGCGTAACAGAGCATAATCTTTTTTTCTGCCTCAACACCTTTGAAAATGACTTTCATTGGGTGGTCCAGGCTTTCCTCCACAACTATGATCTGGTAGTCAAAGAGCACCTCCTGAAAGTCCTTGATGCGGTCCAGAGGGCACTCTTCGGCTGCAGACACACCTGCTTCAGCACACAGCTCCTTAGCCAGATCACCTTGAAGGTTTCGGCCGTCACGGATATAATTCCAAGCATAGCCCTCCTCCAGCCATAGCTTATCAGCTTTAGCCTTGCCAACAACAAGGGCGCGAGCCATACACATTTTATCATGATTTTTAATCGTGATGACTGATTTCATTTTTTTACCCGTTTTTGCCTATTGACCGGTCTTTTTTGATGACCACTCCCTACCGGGACCTCCACGTGTAAGAAATTGATCATTAGATCGACATCAATGGTGAATTCTTCGTATGATTGAAGAACACGCATGATCTCATCCATGATGCGATCTATTGTCATTTCATGCACGTGGAGAAATGGTAGCCATATTTCGTTGTTTAAAGACGGGTGCCGAATGACGATCTTCACACGATCATGTCCAACAACAAGGGCACGAGCCATACACATTTTATCATGATTTTTAATCGTGATGACAGATCTCATTTTCTTCACCCTTCTTTGCCTGTTGACCGGTCTTTTTTGATGACCACTCCCTACCGGGACCTCCACGTGTAGGAAATTGATCATTAGATCGACATCAATGGTGAATTCTTCGTATGATTGAAGAACACGCATGATCTCATCCATGATGCGATCTATAGTCATTTCATGCACGTGGAGAAATGGTAGCCATATTTCGTTGTTTAAAGACGGGTGACGAATAACAATCTTCACACGATCATGGGGCGGAAGCCCACCCATTAAATCATTCAAAATGTCACCTATGGCTAGCCTCAAGTTGTTGAAGGCTTGCTGGAGGTCTTCATGCTCCACACCCCGCAAGCGTAGTGTGATGTCCCAGCCGTGCATATTGAACCGTCTGATCCGACGTCGGATGTCCCGCACTATTTCGTACCGTGGGGCGACCGCTCCTCCGTGCTGAAAAGTAGGGAAAAATATGTTTGAAAAATATAAGATGAAAAAAGGCTCACTTCGCAGAATATTGGAATCTTGTTCAGCACTCTACGGGTTTGAAGTTGCTTAAAACTCAAACAATACCTTACCATGATTTGATCGCCCAACCGGTCCATTTCTAAGATGGCATAAGCCTCACGGATCAGTCTGATCCTCTCCTCGGGCACTAGTGCAGCACCCTCAGCCATTTCAACAGCCACAGCGATTGGATGTTGGGTCTGAAATAAAATAATCACCATTTAAACATGCAAGCTAACATATGTGGGGTAAGTTACAAACCTCTACATTTAAATGTAAATTCAACATTTTACTTACCACTAAATTGTATTCCAAAATGGCGGCATGTAGTTCTGGCCGCACTCTCTCCAGGTTGTCGCCTAATACCGCCCCACGCCTTTCAGTTAGATTGGCCGTTTCTTCCAAAATATCCCGCCACTCCTGCATAGTCAAGTCCTGAGAAGAAGAAAGTTCAACATGAACTCTTTTCGGCCTGAAGTGTTTTCCTGACGCAGTACTGCCAGGAAGAAAATGCTTTCTTAAGGCTTCCTTTACATCGAGGTATTCGGTATACGAAAACGCCGGTTTTCAATGGCTTCACGGTGGTGAATCCTCGGAATGCCTTTGTTAACCGGCGTTTTCGTATACCGAATACTTCTATGTAAGGGAAGCCTAAGCGTTCTCCAAATCAACCATTCCACGGCTATTGTCAAATTACACCTTGGACTGGTACGGTGATTGTGGAAGGCTGTCAGGATAACTTCCCGATCATTTAAACTCATACGCTGCAAGTACACCAGAAAAGGAACATTTTTATGTTCTGCAAGGTGTTGTTATGAAAGTTATGAGATAAAGTATTTTTACTTACGTCTGGAAACTGGAAAATCATTTCGGGTTGGGATAATTCCCTGGACTGGTACGATGTTTGTGGAAGGCAGCTAGGATATCTTCCCAATCATTTAAACTCATACGCTGCAAGTACACCAGAAAAGGAACATTGTTATGTTCTGCAGGGTTTTGTTATGAAAGTTATGAGATAAACAAAGTATTTTTTACTTACGTCTGGAAACTGGAAAATCATTTCGGGTTGGGATAATTCAACCAAATATTCATCATCCTGCAGGAGTGGTGCATCAATCATGGCCAATTCATTTTCATTCAGCAGGTCAATAAATTGCCCGTCATCTTGGGAGGCTGTTAACCCGGTGTCTTGGGCTGCTGCATTGACGTTTTGCTGCAAACGTAATAGAAGGCTTGCTAGTAAACCAATATAATAAAGTTGTAAGGCTCATAAATTGAGTAATATCTCATACTGTACTTACATTTTCATCTGGTTGTTGTTGATGGTTCAGCAAACCCTGCAAGATTTCATCGATATCTTGCTGTAAATTCTCGAGCCAGTTCCCATCCTCAAACATATTTGCAGCGGGTACATTAGCCATTTTCTGAAATGGTTGGCAAAGTTTTACCCACACTCGAGAAAAAATGAAAACAACGACACTAAACAGCAATGAAAAATTTGCTGTCTATAAATTTAGGATGTGTGGCAAAATACTCAAAATCGAATAGAAGTCAATATGTTAGAAATATTTACAATACGGCAACTAACCTTAGTAGTATGTGAATCGTAGTAACAAGTCAAAACGGCAGAAAATCAAAATGGTAGCTGTGTCAACGTGCACCGATGTGTACTTGTTCACAGATCGAAAGCGATATGATGTCTTAACACTCAGCCCCTGTATTTATAGGTCTGAAGATGATTTCAAACTCATTACGAGTCATTGCTTGTCATTTTGGAGTTCTAATTAACATAGGGTACATATTGCGACATTCCGGGAAAAGTATATGCATTTTGTAAACAAGCTCATTTTGTCATTTTGTCATTAGTACCCCGGCAAACAAAACATCATTTATCAAAACTCATTAATAAACAAACTATATCACCTGGCTTTGTTTATGTAATGCCCATCTTGTCATTGTTAAAATGAAAAAAAATACAATAGTACTGCATCCAATGAACCACCTGTTAGTACCCCCTATCAATAAAACAGCGTTTATCAACCCCTCATTAATTTGTCATTGTTAAAATGAGAAAAAAACACAATAGTACTGTACACAATGAAACATCTGTTAGTACCCCCTACCAATAAAACATCGTTTATCAACCCCTCATTAATTTGTCGTTGTTAAAATGAAAAAGAAAACACAATAGCCCTGTACACAATGAAGCATCTAATTAGGACCCCCTACCAACAAAACACCATTTATTATGCCTCATTAATTAACACCTCATTAGTAATCAAGCTATATCCACCTGGCTATGTTACGTAATTACGTAATCACCTCAAGGTCACCCAGTTACGTCGTCATTTAAAAAGTGTGGCATCTGGGCGCCTATACTACTGTAAACCATGAGTTTTGCTGTAATCATGGGATCGAAAAAACATGCTTTTGTGGATTACCAAGGTTTGCAAACCATGACTTGTGCAATATTCATTGTTTACAATCCATGACGATTTGATATTCATGGTTTGAAAACCAAACTTTTTGCCGATTTTTCGTGATTTGCAAACCATGAATTTGCATGAACTTCATGGTTTGAAATGACTTTGTTATGGTTTGAAAGCATGGTATGTTTTCAAAACCATAAATATGTCTAGGTTTCATGGAATGAAACCATATGTTTAGTCTAATTGATGGTTTGAAAAATAATTCAGTTGTTTTGTTCATACTTTTATTGGATGAAATAAGTCTAAACCCGGTGGTCGAGTGGTTATCGCGCTTGACTTCCAATTACTGTGCAATGGGTCAGCGCGGGTTCGTCTCCGGGCGAAGGCATATAATTGTGAAACGAAATGTGACAAACTCGAGGGTCCGTCGGATGGGACAAAAAGCCGTGGTCCCTTGTACCTGAGTGTCTATGCCAGGGCAAGTAAAAGACCCCACACAGGTGGACTGTAGCCTGTCGTGGACTCCATACCTCCGGCAAAAACCCAACAGGGTTACGACGCCAGTAAATGATATGATATAAGTCAACATAAGTATATTTATGGTTTGAAACAATGATATTATTTCAAATAATTTTGGGAAACAATTAAATTCCCACATGGCGCCTCATACATGTCCATATACGTTATTTTCGCATGTTAAATACTCGCAAACAAGCTGTGCCATTGGGAATATATTTGCTCAGAAGCTATTCGCTGTTTATTTCTTTCGCTGATATTGTAGGCTATATATGGTCTCAGTCGATGAATGCGAGTTAGAGATGGTGAAATCAAAGACGACAGATGAAATGCAGGAACCATAAATAGACGTTACAAGTATGTAAATATAAACATGGGATTGACACATTTAACCATTACACGACAAGTTATCGTATAATTGTAACGGAAGTAGAAGCTGTTTTGTATTGTGCCTAATGCGAGATAAGCCACATCTTTTGAACTATCTCGGCAGATTCTAGTGCAATAGGAATGATTACCGAACCCAAACTTTACAACACACAGTCATTGTCACCTGAAGAGGTGTCGTCACTTTTGCTCATTGTCCGCATAGTGACAGACTTTATCAATAAGTACATAATGGGAATCATCATCGTTCTTGGTATTGCTGGGAACGCACTCTCCATCGCCGTTTTCTGGAGATGCAGGAATAAGGACACGGTGACGGTGACCTATTTGGGCCCGCTGGCAGTGGTGGACTTAGGTACACTTATCTATGGAACTTATGCATGGATCGTAAATGGAGTCTTAGGTAAAAGCTACGGAAATTTCTTCATTGATCCACCAATTTCCTTTTGGCCACATTTTTTATGTAAGGCACTGCGATATCAAAACAGAGTGTGTTCGTGTGTCTCCCCGTATCTCATCGTGATGTTCTCGTTAGAAAGATGTCTTGGTGTCTGCTTCCCATTGAAGATATCGTTTTAATAGAGAGCTTCTGCACCCGCCCGGTTAGGCTCTACGGCGACGTTTATCTATTGTGTGAGTGCATCCAAACAATAGATAAACGTAGTCGTATGGCCTAACCGGGCGCTTGCAGAAGCTCTCTAATAACGGCAAGGGCACGCCGAGTAGCAATCGGTATAATGATAGCCATGATGATAATCATTAACATACCGATACTGATCTACTTTCGAGTTTACTATTGGGGTGATACAGACATGATTGCAGGCCATGAAGTCTAAGGAGAGCTGTTTTTGTGAACAATAGAAATTCTATTGTTCACAAAAACAGCTCTCCTTAGACTTCATGGCCTGATGATTGGATGTTTCTACAATGTGCCTGAATTCACCAACCTTGAGATGTATTTACTCATCGAAGTCACTGACTATTTCTTCCCTTACATGCTGCCATGCTTTTTTGTATTTCTCTTTAACACCCTGATTATTTTAGGAGTTTCGCGAGTGCGAAAGGCAACATCAGAAACGAAAGTAGTTAGGAAAGCTGATGCGAACAGTCTGCTCAGCCTCATGTTCGTCAGTTTACTGTTCATGGCCACAAGTCTCTCCCGCCCTAATCTGGCAAATACGACGGATACGAAATTAGTCATATACTGGGCATATGATATCAGTCCAAAATATTTTTGAACAGGTTCAAACCCAGTCCACAATTCAAGCTTAACGAGCAGAGTTGCCCGCCTTTTGTCGGTAACGGAATTAATCAGAGAGACAGTGCAAACCCAGTCACTAACTTTAACAAAATTCTTACACAATACCCGCAGAACATATGAGTACAATAACAGTATGATAATACAGCTTAGGTTGTTAGTTCTTAGTTCAGATACCGTCACCAAATCTTTCTACATCTAGGAGAAATTAACATTTCTAAAGACCGTGCATGGTAACGGAATTACAAGAAGATTACTTCTGAAAAAAACCTTCAAAGTCACATTCATCCCAACTGTATTATGTTGTATTCCTCAATCAGGTCTTGTAGATGTGAAACCAACCAAAACACCATGGTTTTCATGGATGTAATCTGACCTACGGGGGCCTAAAGAAGGGTACCAAAACAAGGTAATGTCAGGACATCCTGTGCAAAAAAAAACATGAATTTTAATTTTCATCAATTTATCTTGCCTTATAACTGAAAACACTTCACATTATAATTTTCAGCAGTGTTGCCTGAATCTCCTAGATTCTTTGCAGATCTGAACGAGTTGTAATATCAAAGACGAAAATAAAAATTTGATTTTGTAATATCCATTCTCTACTGGAGAATTGCCGAACTATTTCTACTTCATCGCCGAGGGAGGGGGATTTGTTGGGTGGACTAGGGATAAAAGGAACATGATTTCTCTGATTGGTATGTTCTCAACATCCGTTACAATGATCAACAACTGTTTGAACTACAGCCGTAGTCTCTTAATCTTTCAAAAAGAGTTGAGAAATGTATTATGCAAGAAGGCTGAGAAGATCGTTCTTAGTTTTTCTGCGCATGAGAAAAGTGTACATTCGGGACACAAGCATGTTGATTCGAACTAAATCCTGAACTGTTCAAGGCGGGCAATATTGGATTTGATTTGCGATGCGACCTTTGTCGATTTCCTCGCTCTTATGTTTCGGGGTATATGTGCCTGTGTGTCAACTGCATAGTTGAGAGCTGAAGACAGGGAGTTTTGACAAATAATGAGGAAATTTAAATTTCCTCCATGGGGGAAATTGACAAGTTTGGACCACGGTATGTTTACATACACGATGTCTTATCATTAAATCTTCATGGCCAACAGATAGCGTCACGTGTCAATGAACAACTTAGTTGGAGAACACTTTCCTCTCTACACACTTGGTTACATTTGTCCAACAAGGTGTTACACTGAATGTTGGAACAATGTTGCCAATATAAAGCTACCTTTATGCTCCGCCTGCCTGGTAAAGATTCGTACATTTTTTTCATGCCAAATAAAATAACATTTTTGTCAAGACTGGCCCACGGCAGTAGACAGTTACGTTATTTTCTTCAACTTATGTTACAATACATATGGTCAGTGGATAAATACATCAACAGACGGTGAAATCAAGGACGGATGACAACCATGAACCACAAATAGACGCTACAAGTATGTAGATATTATTAAATATAAACATGAAATTGACAAATTTAACAATTCGTCGTATACAGAAGTATAAGCTGTTTTGCATTGTGCCTAGTGCGAGCTCCGTCACTTCTTTTGCACTATGTCGGCAGATTCTGGTGCAATAAGAATAATTACTGAACCCAAACTTTATTACACACAGTCATTCTCTCCACAAGAGATGTCGTCACTTTTGCTCATCGTCCGCTTAGTGACAGACTTTATCAATAAGTACATCATGGGAATTATCATCGCACTTGGTCTTGGTGGGAACCTGCTCTCCATTGCTGTTTTCTGGAGATGCAGGAATAAGGATACGGTGACGGTCACCTACTTGGGTCCACTGGCAGTGGCGGACTTCGGGACACTGATCTTTGGCTTTTATGCATGGATCGTAAATGGAGTCTTAGGTAAAAATTACGGAGATTTCTTTATCGAGCCGCCTGTTTCTTTTTGGTCACATTTCTTATGTAAGGCACTAAGATATCAAAATAGAGTGTGTTCGTCTGTCTCTTCGTATCTCATCCTGATGTTCTCCTTAGAAAGGTGTCTTTGTGTGTGGTTTCCATTGAAGACGCACAGGCCTTTCAATTACATGGCAAGAGGGATGACTTGTATTTTTTTTAACCTACTTTGGGGACATTTATGGGCGGCGTTATGCGTACCTCTCCATATTTCAATAAGCTGGATGGTCTGTCCTATTGAAATGAAAAAGGAAATAAAAGATGTTTCTTTGATTATTCTAGACTAGTACGGCCCAACAGGGTTCTTCTTTTAGAACCCAACTGTGACCCGACTCCAAAATCCGTCGTCTTCGACGTTTCCGTAGGAAACCGACGTACCCGTTATAGGCCACGAACACCCAACCTCTCCAATGACGCCACACTTGATGTCCGTCCCGTCACATCCGTCCGTCATGGCGTGCATGATCATGTGACTCATCTCATCCGTTGTCAAGTTGAGGAGACTGGACAGGCAGGAAGAAAGCCCCTCCTCGTGATAATACCCCGCTCCTGCCACGATATTCACACCACTTTTCTGCGAAAGCGCTAAAAGCGCTTTGACGTCACGTGACATTCCACATGTTGTATTCTCTACGATGGTGGCGCCACCATTTTTCTAGTAAAGAACGAAAGGTAACATGACACCTTATACTTCTGGGCCCGTATGCAAAAAGGTGGAATAAGCTTATTCCAGGTATAACTTCACGTTATAACATTAAGTTAAACCTGGAATAAGCTTATTCCACCTTTATGCATACGGGCCCTTCAGAATAGGAAGTACTGAATATTCTAGACTGGTACGGGTACAACAAAAATCGTCCGTTAGGTGGGCTTATGCTCCTAGAACCAGTCTATGAATATTCGATGGACAACCATGCATTACCGATTTCAGTTTTAATACTTTCGAAATCGCCGGAAACCTGGGCCCAAATCCATAAAACCTTGCTAGCTTAGTTGGTTGCTAGTTGTGTACATCGGCCTGTACAAACTGGGCACTTTAGCAGGCAACTAAGCCTAGCAAGGTTTTATGGATTTGGGCCCAGACCTCTATCTTTGATTTCCGAGGGGAACGGGCATGCCCTTTTACCCATGGGGGGGGGGAGTAATATTGCACAGGGAGCGCCCTCTTTTATGAATAAATAAATCACCTTGAAATATTTCAAGTCTTGCTCTGTGTCGATTCGCATGTTGTCAACATTGTGATATCTAAAACAAGAGGAAGATATTGGGCCATATTTACGAAGCGCGATTAGGTCAACACGCGTGTAAATTCATAGATATTCAGGTTAAGGGCCTAGAAAACCATTGTTTTGCTACCTTGTACGCTGCTTGATCGGCAGCGTTTACCCCCATGATAATCACCCGTGCTTAAAGCGGGTGATCCACTGTTGCGATTTCGGCTTGAGAAGGGGTTGCGTTCCCTTGCGGTTACCTTATATGGCAATCGGAAGTCCTTATACGGTAATCGCAAGGGAACGCAACCCCGTCTCAAGCCAAAATCGCAACAGTGGATCACCCGCTTTAGTGAGTAAAGCAAGGTTAACTTTCCTTGGTGTAGCTGCAGGAGGACAAAAGAAAAATTTGAACGACAACTACAGGCCTTGTTTAGAGTCATTCAACTCTTTTCTTCGATCCTCCTGCACGTAAACGCAGGAATGTTAACCGCGTGTGGTTATCCTGTGGGTAAACGCTGCCGATCAAGCAGCGTACAAGGTAGCAACACAATGGTTTTCTAGGCCCTTAATCTGAATAACTATGAACTGACACGCGTGTTGACCTAATCGCGCTTCGTAAATACAGCCCATAAAAATTAACACCGCATATCTGAGCTGCAACTTCTTTTCTGGAGTCGAGGAGGTTGCAGTTTGGGTACATGTAAGTCTGTTCGCCACGTCAGAGAGGCCTTCTTTGCTTTGAATCGCTGGCGATTCAGGCGCGGCGATTCTATACTGGTGCCATGAATTGCCAATCGGTGACAACATTTTAGCAGTCCTACATTTTTTTCAGTAAGAATTGACGTGGAAGCAACCTGATTTTTTTTTCAAAACATTTCGACGGACGGCAGCGGCACAAAAAATCCCCTCTTTTTCTTTCGGAAAAGGGGGGGGGGGAGGATACGCCCCTTTGTCTCTTTCGGAAAAGGGGGGGGGGGAGGATACGCCACTTTGTCAGAAGGTGATATTTCCCAAGGCAGATCAATGGATTAGGCTACCTTGAAACTCTTCCTTCTGTGCAAAACGCCATCAAACTCCGTTTCTTGCCACCAGGGGGCGATATGTGAAAACGTCTTTTGAACATTAGGCCTACCCCATAAGTACTTGTGGTTAAGCCACAAAAACCCGTCTGTTGGCGCATCTGTACAAGCTACATGTCATGATATATACGGGTTACGACCTTGACCTACTTCTCAAGGTCACAGAGGTCAGATACAGTGTGTGGGTATAGTTTAAGACGTGTATTTTTCGACGTGGTCACTCCTCAAACGTTTGTGCGGATCTTCGTCGAATAAAAACAGTTCACTTACGGATAATCCTTCAGTTTGTCTATGTTTTCAAGAGTACAAGGCAGATGTTTCAGGTGTTGCACATGGCTGGGTGGTTGAACATTCTCAACGAAGAATCGGAGGTCTGTGTACAGGTGTTCATGGGTCAGCGTCTTGCCAAGAGTAGACGGGACAATAGGGCCCAGGACTCGGTAAAGAAAAGGTGAAAAAGGCTAAGGGCCGTATGCTTCGGTCGGACTCACTTCAGCCACACTTTCATTAGAGTCTGACTTTTCTCAGTGCTTCAAGCGTAGAGAAAGTCCAACTTCAGCCGTCATTAGTGTCAATAGTGAAGTTTCGCAAATCTGACGAAACACGAAGTACGAAATACGAAATTGGACTTCACTTCCATGACGTAATATATTTTAGCAGATAGTTGATACCACAAAAATCGCCGGATGCAAGATCGTCTTTTAGCATATGACGTTGGACCGAAAGAGTTACGGTGTATATTAAACTTTGAAATTTATGTTTCGTTTCCACTTGAAAGGGGCTGTTTCACTTTGAATTCAAGATTGCGATTTGTGATCTGTGGGAAAACTGAAAGAGCTATGATCTTGCAATTTGGAGGGATGATTCTGTGTTTCAGACCAATTTCAATGGTACAACAATCAATAACATTTGAAGTAATTTTTTAAGACAATGGATGTTTGAAGCCTTGAAGTTTCATATTAGAACCAAAATATTTCTAAAAAAACTTGGATTATAGGTTCGCGAATGAGCCATGTGTCACCTACCTGCAAAATAATCCAGTTGTATTCAATGAAAGTACCAAAAAAAGTCACAAAAGTAGTTTGATATCACTCATTTGGAAGAACATGAACACTCTGAAAACCCTTAGGCCTATTGTTGACTGCCATTGTCAATAAAGTCATAACAGTGACATAACAGGGCTGGATGACTTTTGTGGCAACTTGGGTTCAACCATTCATCTGAACGGGGTGGTGTTTTTTGCATAGGAAGCACTACAAACTGATTCAATGAGGTAATCTTTCTAACAAAACATTCTTTTGAATGGTCATCAACCTGCCCTTACTGCTCTGCAAGGAAAGGCAAGTTATGTAACTCTAATTCTCAATGCCTATGGAGTTGTGGTGCTGGCTAGGTGCTGGCCTGATGTAAGACTGTTCATACAATAGCTGTGACAACAAAGACAGCAATTCTTTGCCATGAATGCTGGAACATTGTAGGCCTACCTTACACCCCAGAAGGATCAATAGACCAGTCCTTTCCAGAAGAACTACATGGTAAGTTTCTTGCATTTCAAAAACAGAATATCAACATTTCGTGACATTTTTCTCTTGTTTCTTTTATCTTACCATAAAAATGAGTGCCACCCAAATCCATATGCCAAATATCATGTAAAACAATTAATTATTTCTTTGTATACGAAGAGTTTTAAATCCTTTTGTCTTAAAAAATTACTTCAAGTGTTATTGATTGTTGTACCATTTAAATTGGTCTGAAACACAGAATTATCCCTGCAAATTGCAAGATCATAGCTCTTTCAGTTTTCCCACAGATCACAAATCGCAATCTTGAATTCAAAGTGAAACAGCCCCTTTAAAGATTCAAGATGCACCATAACTCTCTTGGTCTTACATGATATGCTAAAAGACGCACTGGCAGCAGGGACATTTGTGGCACCAACCATCTTCAGAAATGCATTACGTCATGGAAGTGAAGTTGAATTTCGTATTTCGTACTTCGTGTTTCGTCATGTCTGCGAAACCTCACTACGAAAAAGTTAATTAGCGCATACAATGTACATAAATGGTTAATGACACAACGTACTTCGTACATAATTCGTCTCTCTGACCCATATTATCCATTGTCAATGACCGAATGCCGATATATTTCATTATTTATCTCTCTCTGTCAACTTTGATAGTGTTCGTACGTGAACAGATTAGGCCAATGGTAGACTAACAGTATGGCAGTCACATGATGTTATGACTAAAGGGCGGTTTACACTAGGTTGCACCAAGCTGCTGCAACCTGCAACTTGTTGCAGTCCACCTGTGACGTTTACACATAGCAACATCCAGTGTGATAAGTTGCAAAAGTTCGCAACAAGTTGCAGGAATTTGGGCGGGAATCCTTTGTTCGGCAGCCATTTTGGCTTTAGTAGACGTCACATGATTTTTCCTGTAGTCTCATTGGCCAGCGACGTGCAAGTTGTTGTAACTTCACCAGAAAATAGGATCTGGATCCTAAATTTGCAACAAGTTGCAGTACATGTAGGTAGTTGCAACAAGTTGCATACCCGTTTACACATGCAACTTTGATGAAATTTTTGCTTTCCTCAGGTTTATGGAACAATTTGCATAAAGTTGCATGAAAAGTTGCATGTGTAAACGGCCCTTAAGGATGTTTAAAAACTGCCTGTTGTCAGAAAATTCCCCTCCCTAAATAATTGCCCAAACTATTCTGGTCATTATTTCTGATTAGGCCTACATAACATTCGTAAATAGGCTTACTAACGAAGAAGGGCGCACTAGGAGGCAGCTCCCAATAGAGTTGTCGCTTATCTGAGACAGTTCCTCGGTTGCACAGTTCCAGCAAAGTAGGGTAAATAGGCATACGTAATGTTCGGTAATATACATGTAATCAGCCGTATAATGCAGAGAAAGTTGGTTTCAATGGCTACTCCTCCAAATAGGCGGTCTGATGATCAAACTGTGATATACATGTACTACAGGGTGTTTCAAAAAAAGTTGTCGTCTCTAAAATATCTCCTAGAACCCAAACCAGTGAATATTTTTGGCTACGATTTGGTATGTAGATAGGTCAGGGTGCATAGAGGTGCTGGAGAAAGTTTGGTTCCGACCACTTCATGCGCGGATGAATGAGAGGCCTCGGACTGAGCAGGTGAAAAACGCAAAAAACCAAAGATCAGAAAGCAATGAAACATTTATTTCATTTGCTGCGTACAGAATTTGCCAGGCATGCCAGGATTACTGGAATCTACCTTTCACATGGCCACCATTATCCCTTCAGAGTTCCCTTCATCCCAATCGTTGAAATGTCCTCAGTGCATTCACATCATGATGGTTCTTTTATTGTTTGGATGACGCCTTCCCTTCGGACCCTTTTACTTTTGTGGTCACTGTTCCATCATAACAAGACACCCTCGTACAAACATTACATAAACATTATCAGTATGTCTACACCTAACCGCTTACAAAATCTGAGCCAGAAATATTCATGGGTTTGGGTTCTAGGAGATATTTTAGAGATGACAACTTTTTTTTGAAACACCCTGTAGTACATGTACATTGCAAGTAAAATGCTCTATCTGTCAGCATTTGGACACGATTCTTCGTTTCTCAGTTGCAGGCGCCACCTCTGATGTCGCTTCTGTACCAACAGTACCTAACAGCAGGCTGTCTCTAGGGTCCCTTTAACAAAGATAACAACCTTCTTCAATTTGTTGTGACACATATTAAAAAAAAACATGCCTACCTGTTTGAATTCGACCCGTGTCTGACATCGCCAAGTTAGTAGTTGATATTACATGTAGTTGGAAGTCGGCCTGAGCATTAATGATAAATTCTAAAACTGACCTTGATATGTGTTTGATTGTGGGCTAATGGTACGCCAAAGCGGAATTTATTCAACCCTAAAACACTGTAAAAACCATTTTGTCCACTACCTGGACACGTGGGTTTGAGGTGAGAATGGGTCCATGGTACCCAGAATATTTGTTCTTCGAGCCTGAAACGAGGAGGTCCTTAGGTTCCAGTAACCCATAATGACCAGTTTCACAGGTCACTTTGGCCCATCTACTATTGCTGCTCATGGGTGCCAACACCCCACGGTAGCATTCGTAGATGGGCCAAAGTGACCTCTGAAACTCTCATTATGGGTTACTTGAACCTATAGACTTGTCCGTTTCAGGCTCGAAGAACAAATATTCTGGGCACCATGGACCCATTCTCCATTGAACACGTTTCAAAACCCATGTGTCCAGGTAGTGGACAAAATCATGGGTCTCTCGAGCCCATTCGTTTTTACAGTGAATACACACCAACATTTCAAAATATAGTGACAACTTTTAAAGCAACATGACAACATTTTTAGAATGATGACAAGATCTACATGTATGTGAAATATACATTGCAACATGTAATAAATTTATTTACAAAAATATAATTTCATAAAATTATTTACGAAAAATACATTGCAACAATCTTAAAATTTATGTCAACATTTATTAAAAAATATATGTCAACATTTACAAAAATCATTGCATGAGGTAACCCGACTGGAACTCGGTTTGGTGTTACCGTTAGCTGGACGATCTCTTGGACTCTCTAGGCCTACCGTCCAAATGTACCGCAACGATAGGGGAGAGATACCAAAGCCGATATATCGTAGGAGATTGGGGCAGAAAACATTGCCTGTTGCATCTCTCTTGGCGGCCAGTTTACCCCAAATCGCTGAGTTGTTTACAAACAGATTTCCCAGGAATTCCTTGGAATGGGTGACGCTGTTCAGCCCGGAAGGCGGTATATTGGCCAATGAAATTGCCGAAGAGACTTCCATGGGGAATCAATCGCCGAGTTGTATAAAAACAGATTTCCCAGTAACGGTTGCACCTGGAATGATTTCTGTTCAGCCCGCCGGAAGGCGGTATATTGGCCAATGAAATAGCCGAAGAGAGAATTCCACGGGGAATCCCCGTGATAAATTTGATTGTGCAAATTGGGCAATCTCTTGAAAAATCGATGCCGACTTGTTGACCTGCTTGTTCTTTACATGTATATAATGTGAACCTAAAACTGTTTACCGCATTTCACATCGAGCAAGGCTCCACAATCGTTCAAAGATGGCTAGTTGGATGAAAGACGGCTTTAAACCGGTGTGCAGAGTTGCTGTTGATAAAGACACCGTCGACAAAGCTGGTAAAAATGGACAGGTCAGCCCGGGAATGATGAAGGCAATGGAGGGATTGGATGCCGAAGATGATCCCGATCCTAGATTCGGATGTGTGAAGTGGTACCGAATTCAAAGCAACCAGGAACTAGGTTCCCAGCGTGTTCAGGCGCCTGTATTTATTGACAGTTCCCTTCATAGCAGTTGGCTGTCTCCCGTGCGAGATGCAATAAAGGTACTCAATGTCGCAGCACCGGGTCTACATATGTACGAAGTCGACACCATAACGGCTGCCAAGATTTGGGTCTATGGTAATGAAGATGATGGAGCGTCGACACGTGGTAATATTCTTCTGAACGGCCTCACTGAAGTGTCGTTGGCGAGAACCTGGAGCGCGTCAGCCAAGCGCGGGACGGCCATTCACGAACTGATGCACGCCTTGGGATTCGACCACGAACACAAGAGAAGGGATGGCGAACAGTACTTGGACTATGATAAAACTCGCAATCTCAGCAACAAGGACCAGTATGAGGTAGAGAAGAAGATTCTGGGTCTCAGCAGGTTTGATCCGCACAGTATTATGATGTACTCTCTCTGCTACCTGAAGCGGAAACCAGACGGTGACTTTGTCTGGAAAACCAAGACGGGAGACGAACAGTGCCAAGTTCTCAGCGAATTGGACAAGGTAGGATTGAACATTCTTTACCGCCCTGTGGCTCACGAGAAATACAAGCCAAGCAGAGCAAAGTCTGTCAGCGGTCTCAACTACTGCGGCCGGCCTTTCTTCACCGATGCTGAGAAAGATGTGATAAAGAGGGCTCGCACCGACGGTGTATGCGGTCCACACAACTGGGCAAACTGCGCCGCTTGTCGCGTTCTCAAAAGCACCAAAAGCGAAGATATACATGCGTTGGGAAAATGGCAAGGATGGACCGGATTGGTGTACTGCGGCAACTATTTTGGTAAGGTTAGTCGCTGCCATGACGGTTACTGCGGACCAGATAACGGCCCTCCGTGCAAAGAATGTGGAGGCCTCCTTTACCCAGGTTACGAAGGAGATTGGTAATGCTTTAGATAAGCACAATAACGTATAGGTGTAATGTTTTTCAGTAGGGAGGTTTCGAAATCAAACGATAAACGTAAACGTTAACGACAACTTTATTTTTGTACCGAAAATGCAATGCAAAATCTGGTTAATGTGTAGTATGAAAAATAACGTTGTCGTAAAGTTTGGTTTATCGTTTGATTTCGAAACCTCCCCAGTGTCGCCATCTTTCTGTGCGACTCCCATTGTTTGGAACACACTGGGAAACAGACTCACTGTTTCTTTGTCGCTCATTGTCAAGTCGTGGCCTATTCCGTCAGCTATACTCTAAACTCCCACTTACCGGTCCCTTCCTGAACTCAGAAAAAAATGACCAAGTCCTAAGTTGAAGATAATGGGGTGGGGTATGGTCGGAAACAATAATGTCCTGTCCATTTACTTGTCCCACTCCCGACCCTGGCAAAGAATGACAGCGTGCGATATCGTCCGAGTTCAGGAATGGGACAGGTAAGTGGGAGTTTAGAGTATATTGAAATGTCACACTGGCACACGGGCCACGTACTGGCTATAGCAGTACTTCCACCTATCCAAAATCCCCGGGTTTTTTAGACCCGTGTCTTCCCCGGGCTTGAAAAAACCCCACCTCGCGCTTACACCTATTTTCAATACATTACAATTGCATGCTGGCGAGCTTGCCGTGTCTAATAGACACGGGGTTTTTAAACACGGGTCTATTAGACACGGCAAAAAATAGGTGTACGCGCAAGAACCCCGGGTTTCACCCGGGGATTTCGATAGGTGGAAGTACTGCTATTGACTGGAATTTATAATGCTACATGTTATACATTACCTAGGCCTACAGTGCAGTTTCAATGGTGGAAGTCACTGTTAGAAGATCATTTTCCACTTGTCGTTTGTGATTTTAGAACAAGGAAATCACAGATTGCTTTAAAATACAATCATTTTAAGTGTTCATCTAGTTTTAAACTAAACTCCCTACGCAGTTGTGTACCGCGGCCCCTTCGGTTTACCCGCTCTCCACAACTGCTTAACTTCGTAAAATTCTTTGGTCAACAGATGGCGCTGAGAGAGTCGACCAATGAGAGCACCGGGCAACCCGAAACCAAGCTGGCCTGAGACACTTTTTCATTGGCCGAGCGGTTCGTAGCCATGGTACCACAAGAACATCCGTTGCCAACGGGCCAAAGAATTCTGAAAGCAGCGTGCTGATAGGCTGTAAAACTCGCGCCAGGCCCTGATGACGCCACCTGTTGACCAAACGCGGCGACTTCCACGAAGTGAAGCAGTTGTGGAGAGCGAGTAAACCGAAGTGGGCGCGACTCACAACTGCGTAGGGAGTTTACTTTTAAACAGAAACCAAAAAAGTTGAATCCGGGACCACTTCAAAACCATTTATTACAGAAAGACATGTTGTGTATCTCCACTGTGTGACCCAGGTTGCAAACGATCGAGAATCGACTGAACTTTGAAAACCGTATTACAGGTCGATAGTGAAAATTTTAGCAACATAAAGGGCCGATTTTTTAAACGATAGTTAAGGTAAACCGCGCTTTAACCATCGGCTTTTCTGACAAACCGTGAATTAACAAAAAGGAAAAATTTTGACTTTTAGAATGTTTGGCTATCAACGATTCATAAAATCGAAAAATTTACTTCGATTAACAAACAGTTTGTCAACTGAGGGTTAATGAAACCCGATGGTTATATTAGCCATCGTTTAAAAAATCGGCCCTAAGTGTGTTATAATAGGTACACCCTTAGTCAAAAGTAAATAGACAGCGGCTAAATTCAATATTTCCTTATATAGCAGCGAGGTACAGTTTTTGTTTTTATTTCCATTGATAACAATTGCTTTGGCACCTTTTTACACCAAAATTATCTTGCTGTCCTTTGAACTGATATTTTTGTGAAAGTTTGAATTTTCGTCAAAGAAGTGATTTTTTATTCGTGATTTGTTGGTGATCGCCCCTATGCCATCTTGAAGCACATTTGTTTCTGAGTAGAATCTAGCTTTCGGATCCTATGGATCTGAAGGGGGGACAAAGTTTAAATACAATGTACAGAGGGACTTTTGCCGTGATTTTTGTTCGGTTTCCCAAGTTCGATCTTCCACGAGCTCGTCCGTATTTCATACCGACCAAGTGTTGAATATTCATCAGTTCTCCGTCACTAAGCACACGTTCGGCGGAAACCACATTGATTGCGTTGCATCATTGTTATTGATTGTATTGTGCACATTGGTTTAGTTTTGAAAGGGCAAACATGCTTTGTGGTCAGCTGTCTGCGGTAATCGCGTATAGGTCGGAACGTCATCCCGGGCCCACTTATGCCTTATTGTTATTCACATTATTTCTTATTGAAATTCCAAAGGCTCGGTCAAATAGGCCAAGTGTGAGTAGCGATTATTATTCGCGACCCTGAACTTGCCGCGTCACAACTGGTTGGTTTTGTGAATGTGGTGTTGGACTGGCAACTGGAAAACCCTAAAATTGCTTCTGAACTGATTGCTTTTGATTCTGAACCGATTCGAAGTCTCTTAATATTTGAATGATACGGTTTAATACATTTGTGACGTCGCCCGACAAAGTTTTGGCATCTGCCAACTGTGTTTAACCGGTGTAAAGCCGCGAGCAGATCGACCTTGCGACTGGAAGCAACTTAACGCAACAGTCGCTGTCGATGTGAGCAGACCGCGCACATCGACTACGACTGGTCATTGCGGCAACAAGTGGCACAAGCGGCAACGGTCGGCAATAGCGTTGCCGGGGCGCGCACATCGACCCGTTTGAGCAACTGATCAGTTGCTGCTGTTTCCAGCCAGTCGCCCACCGTTGCCGGAAACGCCATTGCCGGTAGTAGCTTCCAGTCGCAAGGTCGATCTGCTCTCGGCATAATAGAACAGACTGCCCTATGCGCAGGATGCCCGACCTGGCATTCTGTACTAGAAATTTCTGTTATTAGTTGTCCTACCGAAAATTCTTGCCCTAAATACAAATTGCAATCTGTATCACCGGGCAATGGTATCTTTGCCATGCTCACAATTTTACAAGTTGTCCATTTTGTTATATTAGGTATCTCGATTCTTTCTTCAATTGTTATTTTCGGCATCAGGGGGAAATTCCGTAAGTGCGAAGTAATCTGTAAATCTCGTTGGCATCACACAAATCTGTGAACCTGCTGGGCTTTCGTAATCAGAAAAAATCCTCTGGATGCCAAAAACCCAAAAATGAAGCATTAAGCTGCGTTTAGCTGACACGCGGAATGCGGATTGCGGAACGCGGAAGCGGAAAATGCAATGCATTTTCGCATACAACATATCTTTCCGCGTCCCTATACCGCATTCCGCGTGTCAGCTAAACGCAGCCTTACACTTCACTACCAGTGTAAGTATAAAGCAGGCCTCACACGAGGACGGTTCTGACGGCGGTTCAGCACGGTTCAATAGAGAGGTTTAGAAATCAAGCGATAAATGCAATATAAAATCCGGTTAATGTGTAGTATGAAAAATAAAGTTATCGTTTGATTAACCTCCCTATTGAACCGTGCTGAACCGCCGTCAGAACCGTCCTCGTGTGAGGCCTGCTTTACGGAGATTATTTCCAGGGGGATTTTTTCCTACTTTACCAAAAAGTGAATTTTTTTCCGGGTGGAGTTTTTCCTGGGGGATGTTTTCCTACATTCGTTATAATAAACTTCAGTCAAAATGCCTGTGCATGTGCATATAGTGTATTTATACACCATGTAAATATCTCATGTATAAGTATTGTATAATCTGGGGTGGCCCACACGCTAGCGGTCTCTATTGGCCTTAGTGTGGGTCTCCTCGACCATATATTCTGTTACTTTGCACCTCTGGTTTATGTATTCTTCTTTTTGGTCAAATAAATTAAATCAATCAATCAATTAATCAGAATAAATCTACCGGTATGTACATGTGTACATGAGCGTGTGCAATTTATAATCGCATTGTATGTGCAATGGTAATCGGCATGGATATCTCATAATGTATTATTGCTGATTCATAGATAGTCTTCTTAGAATACACATGTGTATAGTGTATGTATCTCTAAATTGCAAATTTCACAAGTCATGTAGACAATGTATGTATGTATGTCTCATTTCAAATTGTCTTTGCCATAGGTACACTCAGAATAAATGTACATGTATGTATCTCTAATTGCATATTGTATTTGTCATAGATACACTCAGAATAAATGTATGTATCTCTAAACTTTATATTAAATTGAAAATTTCAATCGACAGGAATAAAAAGTTAAAAAAAGTTAAAGTTGAACCTTATGCTTGATTCCTTTAAGCAGGCCNTGCAGTATGAAAAATAAAGTTATCCTTTGATTTCTAAACCTCCCTATTGAACCGTGCTGAACCGCCGAACCGTCCTCGTGTGAGGCCTGCTTTACGGAGATTATCTCCAGGGGGATTTTTTCCTACTTTACCAAAAAGTGAATTTTTTCCGGGTGGAGTTTTTCCTGGGGGATGTTTTCCTACATTCGTTATAATAAACTTCAGTCAAAATACCTGTGCATGTGCATATAGTGTATTTATACACCATGTAAATATCTCATGTATAAGTATTGTATAATCTGGGGTGGCCCACACGCTAGGGGTCTCTATTGGCCTTAGTGTGGGTCTCCTCGACCATATATTCTGTTACTTTGCACCTCTGGTTTATGTACATGTATTCTTCTTTTTGGTCAAATAAATTAAATCAATCAATCAATCAATCAGAATAAATCCACCGGTATGTACATGTGTACATGAGCCTGTGCAATTTATAATCGCATTGTGTGTGCAATGGTAATCGGCATGGATATCTCATAATGTATTATTGCTGATTCATAGATAGTCTTCTTAGAATACACATGTGTATAGTGTATGTATCTCTAAATTGCAAATTTCACAAGTCATGTAGACAATGTATGTACATGTATGTATGTCTCATTTCAAATTGTCTTTGCCATAGGTACACTCAGAATAAATGTACATGTAGGCCTATGTATCTCTAATTGCATATTGTATTTGTCATAGATACACTCAGAATAAATGTATGTATCTCTAAACTGTATTCGTCGCAGGTACACGCATAATACATAAACATGTGTGTTTATATTAAATTGAAAATTTCAATCGACAGGAATAAAAAGTTAAAAAAAGTTAAAGTTGAACCTTATGCTTGATTCCTTTAAGCAGGCCTCACACGAGGACGGTTCTGACGGCGGTTCAGCACGGTTCAGTAGGGAGGTTTAGAAATCAAGCGATAAATGCAATATAAAATCCGGTTAATGTGTAGTATGAAAAATAAAGTTATCGTTTGATTTCTAAACCTCCCTATTGAACCGTGCTGAACCGCCGTCAGAACCGTCCTCGTGTGAGGCCTGCTTTATGATCATTCTGAATAAAGGCAGGTGTAACGTTTTCCAGTGTGGCCGTTTTTCTGTGTGATTCTCATTGTTCGGAACACACTCGGAAACGGACTTGCTGTTTGTCTGTGAGTGGTCCATTGTCAAGTCGCCGCTTATTCCGTCAATCTATTGTATTGCCACACTTGCACACGGGCCTCACTGAAAAACGTTACACCGGACTTGAGGCGCTGCTCCACGTGACAGTTTTCTCTCGAAAATTTGCTGTCAGATAGTAACTGTCCAAGACTATCCCGTGGAAGTTGTTCAGCTAGTGACTGTATGACAGCTACAGTACGTGGCACAATTGACCTCAATGAATCCGCTTACCTTCCCCGTACGTGACGCGGAAGGTAGGCTTCAGTTCATCGCTTATGGTACGGGTACGTCACGCGTCTCTGTTGCGTGACGTCGGGTGAGTGACGTTACGTCTTCACTGCATGCCTTCCATGACGCTGCGCCACGTCCTCGGAAGATACGAGGACGGTACGTGCATGACGCTGCATGTAGTTCGCGGATGGTGCGCGGCGCGGAAGGTCACGCACCTGTAATGAGCGGCCAATGCATTTACCATTAGAAATGGCGAGATGCCCGTGCTCGTAGATTGGTCCCAGAGTTTCGTTGGAAGGAACCGTTCGGACACAACATACCTCTAGCCTAATGCTTCAAACCATAAAATTTTCGTTGTGGGTTGACCGTGATAATTTCAGGGTTTGGGGGTACTGAAAATATGAGGCGTAATTTCGCACGATATTTCAATGCAGCCACTCCATATCGGCGTAGTAATACACTTAGCCCACTAGAAAACAGGCTTATGATCACTATCAAACTTTCCCAAAAGTTGAAAATTATTTTTCTCTTAATTATTTCTGTGTCAAACAGAATATTTAAGTGCCTTTTACTCGATATTATCTATGATAAATGGAGAAAACTGGGTTTTTAAAGATCTACGTTTACCATGTAACCCCGCGCGCTGATTGGTCAATTCCAGGCACGTGACCGGAAGGGAGGTCAATTGTGGAAGGTACTGTAATTGCGGGAAGGTTTGCCGTGTCTCTGTTTCCATAGGCGTTGCTCCACACGTGGGGGTTTCCTCGTGTGGGCTGGCTTTCAATGGGAAATTTACCATCGTTGGTACCACTATTATAGAGTTTTCGCAAAGCCCCCGAAACGCCAACGCAAAAGTCTATCCTTTTGTTTGGTGCTCTATTCGTGGCACCGAACAATGGGTTTGGCGTTCGCGTTGGCGTTTCGGGGGCTTTGCGAAAACTTCCCATTAAAGATTGGATTCGCGAAACTTTCATACGTGGTCGTATTTTGTACTTGTAGTCATCACCTAAAGGATGCGATCTCTAATGGGTAAGTTGACTGCCGACGTAGGGGGAGCCACCTAGCGGCAGCAATACGAACTACAAAAATCCATTGCAAAATGTACGTAGTAAATCGGTCCATTCGCCGACAACGTAGTTGGTCCCTTGGGTTGGAGAGTGGCGCGGTGGCACAGGTGTGACAGGAATCAGCGTCCTAGGAATACAGATCCTCCAAACAATAGCCCGCAATTGTAAGGTTATATTTGAATGGTCATGGTCTCTCTAGCCGTATATTCTAATCCCTCGCTGAACAATAAGACCGGGCTTTGATTCCAGGGGGACTTGGATTCCTTTCACACCGGCTGTCGAAAAAAAGTCGCAATACCGTGCTAGCGTCCAATGGAAATACCTAGTAAGTCACATTTTTGGAAAAAATGAGTTGATGCCAAATTCGGACTTACTAGGTATTGTTTCATCATAATAAACAGTTTTTGTTTGCAAAATGTTCGCCAAAGCCTCGAAAAGACAGTGGTGCACGTACTCGGTTTTTACGTCTAAGTCATCAGAATTGTGACTTACTACGTTTTTACCTTTGCAAATTCAGCATGAAATCAGAGGTAAAACATAGCCCCATTGCATTTAATCGTGTTGTATGACATATTTCTAATTAGGAGTGTTTTCCACAACAAAACTCAAGTTGTCATTGCACATAAACCCATTTTTCTCGAAAACAACACAATGTGACATACTAGGTATTTCCATTGGACGCTAGCGTGGTCCTGTAATTTCATCTGCCTGCCTAAATACGACACTTTTAGAGTCCTTTAAAACATGATGCTCTATCTTCATGTTCCTATATCAATTTCAACAACAAAATCGGATTGAGTCAAAGACCAATGTCCTTGAAATACAATTTGTGCAGTAATCGTAGGTTTTACTTAATTTCTCTGATCCCCAAGCAGAGCTATNGGACAGGTCACCATAATAAGATGCACTGCGACGCCATCACGAAACCAGGGGCCGTATGCATAAAGTACTTAAGTGTAAAATTTCCCATATCTGGCAAAATTATAGCCTAAGGGAAATTTTACACTTAAGATGTGTTATGCATACGGCCCCACGGCCCATATTCATAAAACCAATTTTCTTTGCATTAGCTTATTCCGAAAATTCAAAATAAGGGGAACTTCGCTGATTGGCTAGTCACTACCAGTGCGTCATGGATCTCAAAAGTTGGTGACGTAGGCTGCAGGAGGAATATAACTGCGCCCAGAGAACTCGAAGCGTGAAAATTAGCGAGGTGAATCGCCTCAATTTGTGTTGTCAAGTCAATTTATAGTGTCTTTCATTGGAATTTCAGACAAGTATGTTAATATTCTTTCGATTGGGGAATAAACTGTACTATAAAAAGTGCGGTAGAGCTAACAGCAAGGGCTACAAAATACTGTAGTTTTACTCGCATGCTGCATGCTTTTTGCATTGATTGTGCATTGTGTTCTACGTCATCGGCGGTATAGATTGTCCGCCATGATGGTTTTACAAGTCAAAGTAACCATATGGACCAGACTCTAAAATTGGAAATTTATTGGAAATTGCAAGAGTCTGGTGGCACGAGACTATTTCAATTCACGCATTTGTCACGAACATGCCGCCTAGGTATACGACAGAAGTAGCAATCGCGCGCGTGCCTGTTGATCACGCGAGATCCGTTCCTTACTCGTACCTAGGCTCAAAACTACGGTAGGCCTAATGGGTATACATTTGTAGATCGAACTACCCAGGATATACATGTAGTTTTGTGGGACGACATTGAACCTGGGTATATTTCTGTTATATCCAGGACGACATTAACCGATTTGGCATGACCAACGCCGCGGAAACGAACAGTGATGGTTGCGCCGTCGCACCACTGAGCGTGAATGGATTCTTAGCCTTACTAAGCCTAGGGAAGTTGTATCAATGTGGGCCCTGGTTACTGAAGATAGCATGCCGCTTTAAAATTTAGTATAATACCCTTCCATCGACAAGCGACCCAAGTGGACATGAATTATAAAAATTTCATGGCAACTCTCCCTGGTGGCCGCTTACAAATCTAATCAAACATTGCGAAAAACAAACAAACGTGGGTTTCTTTTGACCCAAACCGTTGATCAGCATGTACGATTCTGGCGGTCATGGCTAGGGTTACTGAAACTTTCAAGAACAAAAAACAACCGCTCATCCAAATAAAGTTACAACTAGGCCAAATGTGACACTGGCCAACGCTGCAACCACCACGCGGCTAATGAAATCGTCATACACCCATCTCTACCTTGAGCCCCGGAAGTTGGCAGGGTGTCCCATTTCAAATTCTATTTCAAAAGTCTGTTGATTTGACCAATTAGAAGCAAGTATCGATTGGTGCAAGGTTGACCTGCGTAAGTTCCGCTTCCATTACAGCTTTTAGATCCGGTCTCAATAGTACCGCATCTAAAATAAGACCGAATATTTCACGGCTTGCGCTTCCACTACTGGATTGGAGGTTAGTAAGTTCGGCTATAGATGGCAATACGTGGAATGAACCGCGTATTGTTCTGGTATTTTCGAGCATGCGCAATGTCGCAACCTTAGCCGATCATAATACTACAAATAGATCCGGACTTATTGTCATTCCACTAGAGAAACACCATTGTTGATCCGCATCTAATTTAGATTGGGAGTATGATCGGCTATGCTATCCGAGCTTAAGAGATCCGCACTTGATCGAACCGGACTTATTAAACACGGAAATCCTGTAATGGAAGCAGAATAAGAACAGACTTTTTTGTAGTGGAAGTGCAGCTATTTGCTGCGCTTCCACTACAAAAAAGCCGTTTTACTTCTGTAGGAAAGGTGATGAAGAACACCAGTTCGCCGGATTCACTTGAACTCACGAGAGATGAAGTCGGTCATCAACTCTTCACAGACAACACAAAGCCATTGAGATGCTCTTCGTATACATTTTATACATTACATGAACAAGACACATTTCGCATTTTCAGCTTCGTCATATCCGTTCCACTTCTTTTCCTTATTGTATTTTTTGGTCTTATCGGTAATGGACTTTCCTTTGTGGTCTTAGGGAGGGAGAGACCGTTTACGTCGACGTCCGTCCTGCTTCGGTACCTCGCCGTCGCTGACAGCCTTTTGCTCACAAGCCATGCTTTTAGAACCTCTCTATATATTCTGTCATTTTACGTAACCGCGCTCTATTGGTATAGATATTTTGCTGAGATGATCGAAGGTTACATGTGGACAGTTCTCTGGATGACGAAGATTTTCTCCATGTACGTCACAGTTACAGTGGCTGCCGAGCGCTTCATTGCTGTGTGCAAACCTCTAAAAGCAGCTACGATTTGTACAACCAAAAATGCTCATAAAATGGCCATCACTGATTTTCTAATCGCCGTGCTGTCGAGAATGATAGTGGTCTTTATGTTATATTTTGGGAAGCTGATTTGGCTTTACGACCACTGCACCGACTCATATTTGGCCGATTGGGATACTACCTATATCTATCCTTTCCAAAATAACATTTATTTAAGGTCCACAGGTATTATACTTTATTACTTGATGACGTTAGTCATCCCCACATTTTGTCTTGTCTTCTTCACCCATCGTCTGCTGACAGCCTTGAAACAATCATCCGCGATGAGGCAGACGACAAGTGGAGGCAAAGCAGACGAAAACACGAAAGCGACAACAATCAGGGTTTTAGCCGTCGTCATTGCTTTTATGGTGCTTGAAATTCCAAATCCAATTATGAACATTCTGATTGAAGCACTGAGCGAATACGATGATAATGCTATTCTGCAAAAAACAAGTGTCTACTTTATTATAGGCATCATCTATTTTCTTAGTACTCTCAATAATTTTGTGAATTTTTACATCTATTGTCTGACGGGGACAAAGTTCAGACGGACATTAACAGATTTACTTTCCCCCTTGTTGTAGCCTCACCTAATTATTTTTGAACTCGCATTCGGAACGACCTGAGGTGAACTGCTTATCTGTCCACTGGGCGGCGCATTTCACCTCGGACACAAGTCCAAGGCAGCCATATTGTTCATCAACAAACCCACGTGATCGACCGTGGGACTATTTTTGCCGAATTTTGGCCTGTTAAGATGTTCAACCTTATTTTGCTGGATAAGTTGAGGCATATTACCGATATCTCACCCAATCTGCCAATTATTGATCAATAATGGAACGTTTTTGTGTGGCCTATTTCGTTCATGCGGAGGGTGTGATGAGGCGACCGCATCCAAACCGCCAGAAACGCGTTGAAATCGTTGCCCATTCAAGATGGCTGCCTTGGAATTGTGTCCGAGGGGAAATGCGAGCGTACGGAAATTGCCGAGCAGTTGCCTTCGGAAGTTCCGAATGCCCAAGTCGAAGCGAGACTGCGTGGCGAACGCAATGAATGGTATTCGCGAGCACGCGAATTTGCGAGTAGACTGCCAATCTCGTTCAGGAATTTTCTTGCGAATTGCACTAGACTAACTTTTAAATGCTGGCAGCAAGCAACGTGAGCCAACCACATTTACCGACGGCTCGGACCATGGCATAAAATTCCTGCCTCAGTCTGATTTGACAATACTTCAACAGGTAAGGGCCAATTAGGATGATGACTGGGTATTCTCCAATGCCGGTAAATGGAATCGGAGAAAGCCTGGTGGTGTTGGTTTGTGTTTTCATTGGTCAGAATGAAGCGCCGCCATTGAAGAAGGAATGATGAAATCTATATAATAATGCTGGAAGTCGGCTCAATAAAGTCATATTTAGAAGCTTTGTTTTGCCTCAAAATTCGGCGTGGTAATACAGGATACCATATCCTGGTGCAACGGGTGGTTTAATTTGCAAAAGGTACTTTGTTCTGTTAGCAATTTTACTTTTTTAATGGTGTTTTTCGATTGCTTTCTAAATTCTCCCTACTGCACACTGTGTTGCACCAATTCCAGCCGTGCCGTGCATTCCAACCTCGGCCAAATTCAGAATCGCCGATTGCCACGGGTTCTTGCTAGTTATAAATATTCTGTCATTTATTTGTATCTTGGCCTGACAATATAAACGGTTCATAGGTTCAAATGCTCCGATACGTTTCCGGTTTTATCTCCACCAAAAAGGTGACGTAGACACACATAGGTGCATGTACATGTATTTGGCGTGAAGTGCACGTGGACATTTTGTGCTCTACTTGAATTCCACGTTTATGTGCATGTATATGGCTGCGTGTCCCCAATAATCCATCTGATTCTCACCAGTCTATCTGGCCTGACGGCCACTAGCCTGGTTTGAATCCATCACATTTCCCGCTTCTGAGGAGGTCAGAGCCTCAGCCAATCATCGGTCTGCGATGGCAAATCGACGTGCCAATCAAAATCCGTGTTACAAATGCGTGCGCGAAGAGAAGAGAAAGTGCCGAACGGCGAGTTGCTTCACGAGTTGTGATTGGCTCGGAGGCGGGGTCAAGTAGGGGTCAGATTCATTTATAATTTATGCATCAACGCAAAAGATGACATGATTGGGACAAGGCTAAAGACGCAGTCGATGGCCTTGTTTGGACAAGATGCAATAATCGAAATAGAATAGACATGGTCTTTGCAAATCAACTCATCGTGGACATTACCTACGATCCTATTTTAAGGGGGTCAAGCTACCTGCATGTATATGACACTTATTGATGTGTGTGCATCATTTGACGGGTATTTTGCTAGTACATTTACATGCATTATAGAGTTTTCGCAAAACCCCCGAAACGCCAACGCGAACGTCTGTCTTTTGTCGGGTGCTCTCTTCGTGGCATCGAACAATGGGTTTGGCGTTCGCGTTGGCGTTTCGGGGGCTTTGCGAAAACTCTATACTATGAGATACCAAGGTGTATAAGAAACATTATAGTCCCAAATTTGATTTTAAATTGTCCAACTTCAACCTCTGATTTAGTCATCTTTTCTCCATTTTGGGAACAACTCCGCCCCTTTTGGGGAGATTTTTGCTCCAGCTATTTTTTTATATATCCTCAAGGGTTGTTGTTTCGCGCATATATCGGGTGTCCCAAAAAAAGTGAACCGCTTTTTGACAAGTATTTTCTCAGGGATAGATTAACCGAATTCATTGGAAATTTTCACAGAGTAACCTTAGGGTATCATCAACAAGTCTGCAAAATAAGAGAGCCGTCGCAAATTATGCGAGTATTGTCAAATTCAAAACAGCATGTCAGAAAATCCAATATCAGAGCTGTGCAATGCGACCTTCATCATGTTCATGCAGGTGTTGACTAGACTCGGGACCCAGTCGTTGTGTCGCTCCGGCCGCCGCACTACACTACACTACTTGTGGAGTGTAGTGCGGCCGGAGCGACACAACGACTGGGTCCCGAGTCTAGTGTTGACATGCTGTTTTGAATTTGACAATACTCGGATAATTTGTGACCGATCTCCTAGATATTTCGCAGACTTGGTGAAAATTTCCTAATAAATTCGGTTTATCTATCGCTGAGAAAATACTTGTCAAAAAAGCGGTTCACTTTTTTTGGGACACCCGATATAGCGCGAATCTAGGCCACTAAGCTGTATCCAGATTGATGGGAACAAGAGGTGGTGGATTGGTGTTGGTTTGGGTATCATGTTGGAAGTGGGCAATGTGGACCTCTCCTCACACCCGACAGCTTTACTAGCTATAGAGTGTGAGGAGAGGTGTAGCGAAAAGTAGCGAAAAACACGACTTTACAAAATTCCTTACTATCAAAGGTGGACTTCACCGGATTTTCTCGACTTTCATATCATCAGATAGCCAGGAAAATTTGCTATCACATATGTTAGGCCCAGCCTCCTACATTGCATTGGTTTGGAGGTTTTCAAGAGAAACTGCTGTCCATTTATTTTTAGCCCGCTTGGCCGCAAGGCCCAGCAGGGCTTGCGCTCAGCACTGTGTCAAGCTAGCCGCACACTCTCCATCCGCAATCAAGCCATCACGCACTTTCTAGCCGCACTTTTACCCGGTTAGGTACTCGAACTATGGAATTCTTGGTCTATCTAAAATGTGGAATGGTCAAGCTAGCCGCATATTCTAGCCGCACTTTTTTCGGGAAAAGCTATTGATTGAAAGAATTCGGGCGACCTCTGCTGGCAACTATTAAAGGGGAACTCCACCGACAGTATACTGGAAACAAAATCGTTACGTGCAAGCTTGATAAAAACTTACTTTTTTAAAGGGACGACAAATAAAATCGAGTTGTTTCTTTGTGTGGTTAGTTGCGTGATGTAGAGGAGGGTACCCACTACCCAACGACACCCAGCTGTAGCCCAGGTCATCTCGAATTTTCTAGCAATTTCGGTCTCAATAAGTATACGGGTGTGGTCTTTTCCGCCCGACACTCACTATTTAAATGGAAATTACTTGATAAAATCGAGTTGTTTCTTTACACGATTAGTTGCGTGATGTAGAGGAGGGTACCCACTACCCAACGACACCCAGCTGTAGCCCAGGTCATCTCGAATTTTCTAGCAATTTCGGTCTCAATAAGTATACGGGTG
>NMRB01003808.1:16706-28077 GCA_002633025.1 Notospermus geniculatus | reverse complement strand
AACAAAGACAGCTCTCCTAGCAACTTGTGAGACAACTTACGACATTATTTGGAAGACACACATTGCATTACAAAGAACTACCACAAGGCTGCAATCACATAGAGCTACACACTACACAGACACGCTGGTTAACAATAGCTTCAAGGTCGCGAGCCCTTAAAGCCCCACAGTATTGAATTTTACTGGATTTTCAAAGTGTTGGGAGAATGCTGGTCGAGGTCTCATAGCATCGTGAAGGTCCCCAAAATGCCTGCCTGATGCGTATTTCCGAGAATCAAGGCCTAGTTTTCAGCACACAATGAAAAAATCTGCAGGGAGGGCTCTAATGTATTCAGATGGAGCGCAGTACATTTTACACGTCGTGACGTCGTGCACTGACGTCAAGAATCGCGGCGATGATTTGCGTTTTTCAGATTCAATACAGTGGGGCTTTAACCATATAGCGTGTAGCTCTATGTGATTGCAGCCTACTGGTCCTGTTTACAAGCAAGCTAAGTTGAGTAGCCGACAGAATGAAACCTGGAATTCTTTCCATCAGGAGGCCTAATTTCAAACAATCACGGTTCTTTCTGTACACCAGCATTCTCTTCGTCCCCTGGCGTGGAATTTATTAGCATGATGAGTGATAGGCCTAAAGCAAGCGACTTACTACTAACTTCCTCACACAGAAATTATATCTACATGGATATGTACAGCGATGATGTACTAATGAGTTGAAGGCACACCACAGAGGCGAGAAATTCAATTTTTTACCTTGGTTGTGTTTGGTCCAGTTGGACCACAACAGACCAAGCAACAAACCCTGTCCACAGTACAGTCACCCTCTCTATTAAGGACACCTCTGAGACGGCTAAATGCTCAAATGAGAGGTACCCCATTACAGACGTCAAAATGAACAGATGTGACCAATCTGGGACTGAACTACACTGTCCTCAAAGGAGAGGTGTTCTCCAGGCTGAGGTGTCCGCTAAGGAAGGTTCATTACATTACACATCAAGCATTAAGTCTTTGTCAAGTCCGCCACTGCTGCACCGTTTCTGCTCAACGTCGTGACCCTTTTTCTTTTTCTTCTTACTCTGCTTCGGAGAGTCTTGTTTTTTTGCTCTGGCCTTCTCTTTAGCAGCCGCAACTTTCGGCGCAAAGTTTTTATCCTGAGAATTCCATGGTTTGGCCTTCGTCCCTGTGTTTAGATTCGGTCGAATTCCCACAGGGAAGTGCGACTTTGATCGTGCAGGTTGTTCGTTTGGCGAGGTATCCGGGCTGTACGGATTGACGTTGCATTCTGGGGAATGCAGCACCCGCCTCTCCGATGGCGATAAGTCATTTGTGTTATCCTCAGACGAGAGTTCATCCTCCTTTAAACTTACACGAAAATGATCAACAGATAATAAATGCGGCGGGAAAATAGGCGAAAATGTTTTATAAAATTCAGGCGAATTTGGTGACTTATGAAAATTGTTCGTCAGTGGAAGATTACTTGGTTTTGTTGGCCTGTCTTCTGAATCCTGCGCAGCAGATGCACCATGCGCCGGTATGTTTGGCTTCGGCAACGCAATTGGTTTAAACAAACTTGCACTGAGTGGCCGACTACGTGGTTTACGCTGCGACTCTGGATTCATATCAGGCGGGGAAGCACATGATTTTGGTCGGCCAGTATAATGAGGTGGACAATTGATAGTTTCTCCCGACACAGGGTCTTTGTCACCTCTCGGTAAAAAAGAATAAAACTGCTGTGAGGCAGATGGCAAGTTTGCCTTTTCACCACCAGGTGGGGCACTTTTATCAAACCTTTTCTCCGACTCTGGCATTGTGTCACTTTTCATGGGTGCTCTTCCAAAATGTCCACTATGCACTGGCGGGCCCCGCCTTGCAGGTATATTTGTTCGATTGGGCGCCTGCCATATACGAGGGATGTTATCCCGCTCCTCTTTCGGGCTTTCCGACTTGGCAACACTTGAACAGTTACTACTTCCACTACTAGAGTGCGCTGGTGAAGACGGCGGCAATGGAACAAAATCAGGCCGTGGTAAAAACGAAGAAAGCTTCCCTACGTTCTGATTCAGGCCGGTCTGCCCAGGTATGACGGGGATTTGTGGGGTAAACTGTGATGGTGGATGTCGTGGTGGCGGTGTGAAGATTGGCTTATAGGGAGTTTCATTAGGGCTGGCCAATGGGCTATAACTTGACTTGGGGTAGTCTTCCCGTGGACTAGACACTGGTGAGAAATGTGTACAAGAGAATAAATTATCCTCCGGGCTAAACTGAGCATGATGCTGGGATTGTAAACCGATATGCAGTGGTGAAAAGTTCAATAAAGGCCCTGAAGGTGGTGCTGGTGCTGTCAGAGTCATGGACTCTTGTTCCGGTGTTACTGGGGTCATGATTTTCGGTCCACCGTTCAAACTATTTGAACTCCGTGCAGATCCACTACTCCCGGATTCGGACCGACCAGATTCAGATCCGGCTTCATCAACAGAAAACAATGGATTGTCAGTGATGTGTACGGGGTGTGAGTATTCTAGAGGACTAGTCTGGACATTTGCATCCGTTTTGATGTCATCTGGTAGTAAAAGACTATTTTGACCTGAATCCGGGACACTGCAGTCTAGTTTCTCCTCAGTTGCCGGTGGCGATTGTCTCACAACTTGTTCTTCAATATTCTTAATCAAATCATCGATATTTCTTATATGCACCACTTTCCCTTCTGAATCCAAATGTTCCTTGCTACCATTTGACCCAGTCCCCATCGAAGAGTTCGAAACCCGTGAATCCAAGGTCCCAGATCTCTCACCCGGGTCGGATTTTAACAAACTTTCCCGCTCCGTATCCATGCTTTCATAATCCGAACACGCCCTGGACCCACTTTCCGACCCTGAAACAACTTTTTCAGGCCCATCCTTCTCGATCCCCGCCAATTCCAACTTGGACCCTTCCTTTGACTCTGTCTCAGAACCCGATACCTGCGACCCTGACAACTGCCCCTGATCACCGGGGGGTAATTTCAACCCCTTCTTAGCCCTTCTCCCCTTCTGCCGTGGGCCCTTTTTCAAAATCCCCTTCTCTGGCATCTTGTCCAAGCTGATAGGGGGCGGTGATGGTTGATGAGGGGGTGGATCATGGACCACATTCGCCTCGATATGACTCTCTGTATTTTCTGCAACTTCCTCCTCTTCTTTGTTGCCATAGTGACCAGCGAGGACCCGACGTTTCAGCTCGTGAAGTTCTTTTATCTTCTCTTCCCTGAAGAAACAATATTTAAGAATGCTGAATTCACCTTCATTACAAATCTGCTGGGAAAGTTTCAAATGGATCCCACTGCTGCCCTCTACACAGGACACACCAAACTAGACATCAGTCAGAGCCCTTAGTCTGCAAAGCTGACCCAACCAACTCTCCATACATACCTGTATGACGGCATTTCCCCAAACTTTATGATTCGATTGGCATTTGCACTCTCTTCACTGGACAGACTAGCAGGCCTCTTCACCTGTGACGCGTCTTTTAGTTTCTTTTTCTTCCCCCAGGGGGTGTAACCAGCCATGGACGTGGGACTTCGCCGTCTGAAAAATGGACAGGACAAAATCAAGTCCAGGGGTCGGGGTAGTGAATGAAACAATGCAGAGATAACCAACCACAAGTTTTAGAATCTGGGAATGGAACACAAAAGAATGAGTGATACAGACCTATAGCATAACATGAAGAAGGCAAGTATCACAAGAAGTCCGCCAGCGACCCCTGCCAGGATGATCATCAAGGTCTTTGTGCTGATGCTCTCAGCATGAACTGGAAACAAGGAGGAATCAGATTATGGTCAGAGAACAAGGGCAAAATTGGAATAAACAAAGTAGGCAGTTAACTGACACTAGGGAGGTTTCGCAAGCGCCCGGTTAGGCCCTACGACGATGTTTATCTATTGTGTGGGTCTCGCCAAACAATAGACAAACGTCGTCGTATGGCCTAACCGGGCGCTTGCGAAACCTCCCTAATGACATCAAATCTTACTTTTATTGTGTATGATCCCTCCTCTGTGATCTTTTAAAATCCCGGCTACAAAAACAGCGGTTTCATTAGATTCAGTCATGTTGTATTCAGTCATGGTTGGTACAGTGGTTGCGGTAGTCGTCGTCAAGGTCGGCTGGAACATCGGCAAGCTGCAGTCGTCTTTTAACCAGAATGGGTTACAAACGCATGTTAACTCGTTCGTGCAAACCTGTAGAAGAGAAAACGGAGTACAGGCATGAAGTCGGCCAGCAGCCTTGAAGAACTGTACCAACTGCTATCCAAGCCACTGCTCCCAAGAGTAAAGGCGGTGGTCACATTTTTGTGTTGGTAACCATGACAAACTCCAACATACCCCGTGTCCTGAACAGACCAAACTAGGATTATTGGTCGGACAGGTCCCACGTTTGATGACCCCCACATCAACACACTTGTGACCCAGACAGACACGCCCCGTGCCGCACTTTGTCCCGTCTTTCACTACGCCATCTTGTGGGAATTCTGGGATACTGTAGCTGTTCAGAATGCTGAAAACAAGGATAAAAGTTTATACCCAGAAGTACCAAGAACACACAGCAAAATATTTCATTGGACGACTCAGGTAGGAAGACAAGACTACTCAATTATTGGTTCCCAGGGTTCGACCAATCAGAAGGCCTACAATATTCCATGCTTCGACTTAATACATCATTACTAATGTACACAAACTGCTGCTGCAGCATAGGAGCAGGTCAGTTACTCCTGGAGATCATGCTGCCCCAAGATTATGGAACCAACTTCCACTCACATCAGGGCAAATGGCAGCATCTCAATCTTCAGGAGAGGCCTCAAAACCTACCTCTTTCATCGCCACACAGAGTGTCTTTGCTCAATCCACAGTAGATAAATGCACATGAAAACTCATTTTCATCATGACCAACTGATGTAGGAGTCAGAACAGAGCCATTTTCTTACAATCACTTACTTGCAAATAAACTGACTGCCCTTGACACTGACAAACATCTTGGTGTAAGTTTCCATGTCACCGACAAGCGGCGTCGGATTCCCACCGATACAATGCAGAAGTCCACACAACACGTCCTCTTTCTCACACTTCCTGTACAAGTGCGTGGTGACGTTCGGTCCACAATGACCGTTCAAGGACCCGAGAGGGTTAAAACGGTTGTAGCAACTCGGTTGCGCCGGTTCTGCTTCCCTCCCCCATATTGTCTGGCACTGTTGCGTATGAGTTGGACAGCGCCCTCTGTAGCAGAAGCCATCATTGGCAGAACATGTTGTGCCGTCTAGGAGGTATCTGTCATGAGGACATTGACCACTTTTCCCACTGCAGTATTCAGCGACGTCGCATTCATTTGATTGGGGGCGGCATACTTGGGTGCGGGGCAGTATCTGAAAGGGAACATGTGACATGAAACTCTGATCAGATGATGTTGTCTGCTACAAATGACACTGAATTCGGACAAACAGATGTCATCAGCAACACAAAATATGAGAAACGTATGACCAAGATATGCCAAGGGTGAAGACGAAGTGTTACCGGGCCCAGCTTTCAGGTCATTTACAACTTTCTCTGTATACTTACTGAACAATTTTTACAGCACGGTCCATGGTTACAAAACGCCCATGGCTGAAGTAGACAGGTCTTTGGCTCACAGCACGGATCATTCTTAAGGCACTCCTGGGTGGATTTACAGTCACACTGTTCCCCTCGCTCCACAACACCATTGCCACATTTCGTTGGGTAGGTGACTTCAAACCGATAGGGGATGATACACTTGCCGAAGCCGAGGGAGAGAGATTCGGTCAGGAATTCTTTACACGTGCGCGATGCATTGCGTCATTTCAAAATGGCCGCCATTTCGGCCGTCAACACAAACTGTGATTTGTGAAGGAACTTTTTTCTGTCCCGTTTTGCGGGAAAATGACAATGATGATGGCTGTAGCGCCAAAAAAGACAAATCGACTGATGTATGGTATGTCAAATTCGGCCCAGCCGTTGCTGGTGAAGTTGTCATTGGCAGACAAAGACTGGTTTGTGTTAAGTTCACAGGCAGATACTTACAGCAAACTGTCCTTCATCAAACAACCAAACAAATCACTACATCCACATTTCTCCGTGTCATGCATCATGCCAAGGTTATGACCTATCATATGGGTCAAGGTCGCTGCGACCTCCACCGGTTGGAATAAACTCGGTACACGGGTGATTCCGATGGCTCGTTCAGAACAGATGGATTCTGGGATGGCAAGTCCGACTTCATCGGTGGAAAATGCATAGGAGCTGAAAACGAAGAGCGACCCCTTAACTCGACAGGTTACAGAGGAATGGATGGGTACAGCTGAGAACTGAACCCACAACCCCAGATGTGACAGGTGCAGGCAGGCACTGCACCACTCAGACAGCAAAATGACTACGGCAATGATGCAGTCCACCCTACCTGAGCAAATGTGAAATGTGATGAGGCACTTGGTATAAACTTCCTTTCTTATACAGTAGAAGGTTTTGGAGAGTTTGACGAATGTTGGCGTCCATCGTCATCTGATCCTCGGTGTTCCAAACTTCGATGTAAACGATGGACAGATTCACGTTGAGGACTTTGAAATACTAAAACAAAAGAAAATCGTGGAAAACCTATCGTCAATATCGTGGTTGACATTTCCTTAGATTTGAAATCAGAAACTAGAGGCCAAGACAACTCACCGCGTCAGCAATGTTCACCATCCCGATCACCTTCTCAACAATCTCACGCTCACTTGTGTTATTATTCATATGAAACTGAAAAAGATGATAATTTGTGTAAAAAGAGAATTCATCACCACACAAAAGTTGAACACCCCACCAGGGACACCTCTACCAGGAGAACACCTTTTTATTAAGGACAGCGCTTACCAATTTATTATCAATAACCAAGGCCAACTCCACCACTTTGGTCACGGTAGCAACATCTTCTTTTATCTGAAGAAATAAAGAATAACAGTTTCCATCTTGCCCAACAGGTGGCTCTACACGTTTCCACTGAACTCAAAGAAGAAATCCATTAATTTTGGCCCCGAATTTGATCCTGCTCAAGTCGCCACTTCCTACTTCTAACTGGCTGGTTCAGGTGCTCCTCCACTTGAGAGGTTTCTTGTGCAAGTTGGTTCTTTATGGGCAACATAACTCAAGAGAACCAAGGGTAGTCGTTCGTCTCATTGGATTCAATGTAAGCTGCAGGAGACCAAACATGGTGAATTGCCTGTTGAGACCCAATTGCATGAGAAATTGTTGGTGTGGAGGAGCAGCTTTAGGATTGAATGAACACAGCATGCACCACTCCTTGACGTCCCACGCATGGAATCTGTTGGGATTTGATGGGGAAATGTTTTACAGTATACCTTTTCTGGGTCAAAACTCCGTTCCTTGGTCCTCCTGACGTATTCCTCTTCGTGAAGATCCTGATATCGCAGCCAATGTTCATCATGGACGCCGCAGTTTCCACTTCGTTCATTCACCGCCCGATACAGCACATGTGGGTGGTTGATCTGAAAGAAAGTACAGAGAACTAATCTACACTCAGTGTATCGCAACGATACAACTGAATCATACTGGGACAGGGAATGGGAGGTAGGCATCAGGAATGTCAAAAGGGCTCACGTCTGATTTTTACAATTGACCTCAAAAAGGATCGACAGAATGAAGTTTTATTTCCTACTCAAACAGAATGAGACCAAGATAGAAATAGTGCTTTTTTTATTCTTATCAATGACTCATTCATTTTCAATAACAATGACCCCCAATTTCCGCACTAAACACAGAAATATGGATTTTTGTTTCACGAGTACACTTGACTATTGTTCATAACTATAATACCTGCCATTGTTGGAGTACACAGCATCAGAACTACGTGCACCCGCAGCTGGTCTTTTAACACCATACTGACCGATATAATACATGCATACTTGTATCAATGTAAAACTGTTTCCAGTACTGTAAGTCCCTAATTTTTGTAGCTCGAAATGATTATTATCAATTTTACACATTCAGGATTCATATCAATAGAATTATCATCTGCCGGCAGTAATTTTAATAGGAAGTTGTTCCATGAGGCACCTAGCTATTCCTATGAGAACAGAACACGGCCCGCTACAGGTGAGTCCAGGCCAGTTGAGAAAACGTTGAGATACGGAGCGTTGAAACTGACCGTGAGTAGCGACAAAATGAAAGGGTTAACTTTCCAAGGTCACGGATAACAACATCACGATACTGATATGTTATCCCAAAATAACACCAGCTGGCGTCAAAATTCTCCAACGGGGAATATGTACCATAATTTTATCAACTCCCACCGCACGCTCCAATTGATTGGAGTGGAAGATACATGGAGAATGCATTTCAAATTCCTGTGAAGAATCCCAATGGAGTGGATGGAATGCGATATGGGAAAGTTACGTAGATTCCTTTATGATAAAATGTGTATATAATCTGTAAATATCACAGAATATCAGCCAATTTTTTCTTCCCAATTCTAGAGAAGATAGACGTGGGCAATGAGCAACACACACACACACACACACACAGTACCGGAGCTCCTTGTCAGATTAAACTGCTGAATTCGTCTCAAGCTGTCAGACATAATTTGACATTGGGGTGAAATGCGATCATTTAATATTGGGACAAAATGTTGACTTACGCCCATGTCACCTCCCTTGAGCGGTTGTATGATATAGGTGGCGTTCCTCAGCTGTATGAGTCCACTCAAACCGTTACACGTGCTCACGGCGATGCTGGACTGCGGTAGGTTTTCGATGGTTCCGTGGTAGTAGCAGTGGTCAACGGTCTGTAAAGTGACGAACAAATGAGTCAGGGCCAGGGGTGACAATGGGGAAGATTCATCAAAAGATTGAAAACCATGACAATGATATGAGGTATTTCTGATATTGCAGACTACAGACCAACGATAGATAACAAAGACCGCACTCTCTGTCCTAAAACACACTCCACATGAGACTTTTCTTGCGAGTTGGCTCTCAGTGGGCAATTTAAAACTCATCTGCCCCCAGGTTTTAGCAGACAGTATCTTCCGCTGAAGTTTTCTGAAATCTTTGGGAATGAATTGGAAAGAATTTGAAGAAACATTCTTCCGATGGTTCATAGAAACAATATTTCTTCAAATATTTTTCAATCAATACCACAGGATGTGAGAAAACTTTGACAGAAGACGCCGTCTGCTGGACTCTGGGGACAGATGAGTTAACATTGTAGCTTTCCTTACAACTTACTAGTGAACTAAGACAAGACACAAACGCCTACCCATAGCTTTCTATGGTTCAGTTGCCCATAGAGAGCCAACTTCTGGACGAAAACTCTCATGTGGAGTATGCAGCACCCTGTCCTAAATCAGAGTTCAGACCTACCTCCGAGATGATTTGTGTCTTGTCCTGGAGGAAGTATTTCTTTCGCATACTGGTTGGCAAGAGAGGCCTGGAAAGACAATTTAGAAAAGAAGGATCAGCAATGTTTTGACTACAAGGATTGTGGGGAACTCAAGGAGCATCTCACTTGGTGTAGTGTACCGAGTGATCCACGGGACAACTGGCAGAATAGCCATGTCTTTTGCTGTTGTCACCACCTCCATGTACCGGTCGGTATAGACAATTCTCAAATTGACGTAAACGAGAAAGATCTGCACACTTCCGCCGAAATCACTACCATAACCTCGGTCTGAAAGTGAATGACGTGACGCAGAGAACCCCACAACAGTCACTTTGAAGACGTCGCGTCAAAGTCAACCATTGCTGAATCACGGATTGCGTCACGTCAGCTGGTTTCAGATCGAGGTTGTGGTTGCGATTTCGGCGGAAGTGCACAGATCTGCGAATACGAGAATCGTCTATTGTGTGGGCCAAATGGGCATAAAATGACTGACTGACTCTGAAAGCCCTGTAAAGGCAAGTCAATGAATGACAACAATAGAGCACTTGGGTTGTTCTGTTCTATTGTGAAATCACTCTAAACTTGTTTACACATTCATCTTCGAGCCCCTTTCCTTCAGATGAATCAGAAGGTTCACTGAGTACACCCACTGACGGATTATCATCTTTCTAAACTAAGCTTCACTGGAATTTCCCCATTTATTTTCATCCAGACTACCATGTATGTAGGCCTACAAAGTACGCAGTCTTCCCTTTGATCTTTTGCCTTCAGGAGTCTCTTAAACACCTAACACAAACAGAATAAAGAACATTTCTACAACTTATGTTTTCTGTCCAAGAAAGCCTCCTACTGAGCTGCTAAACGTTCACCGTTTTTCACCAGTTCCGCTTCCACCAAGGAAATGTTCAGAATACAGGTAGATTTATCAGGCCTAAAAAAATAAATGTCTTGTTTCGGGTCAGCCGACCGACCCTCCTGAAAATGCCCCGACCCTAAAATTTTTTTCCAAACCTAGAAAAAATAAAACTAAAAAATCACACAATAATACTGTTTTTTCAATTAAAACTTTCAAAAAATGACAAGAGAACAACAAATGAAGAAGGAACATTCATGACATGGCAGAATCTACAGCTCTTCCTAGGCCCCCTATGTTACAGATCAGTTCCACTTCGTTATTTCAGCTGACATTTCCTATTTTACACACAGTTTTCCAAGCAAACTTTGGGAAAAAATTTGTAAAAAATAAAATTTTATTCTGACCGACCGACCCTAATTTTTCAAACTGACATGACCCGAAACAAGACATTTTTTTTTTTAGGCCTCATCGAACCAACAGAATGATCAAGATTTTATCCATTAAATATCCAGGGAAACTCTACTACAAACGTAAACTGCAGCTTAAGACAACGAACATTTGGGATGCCTTCACTTCAGTGCCGGCTGTATTTTGGTGTTATCAAGAAAAGTGTCAAGTTCTGGTAACCCGGGGAAACATTACTGCAGCCACGGCCATGACATATGTTGTTACGCAATTTCCAACTAAAATGGCATCATGACGTACCTCTTCACCTACCTTCAGCATTCAGTGTCATAGTCGACGCACTGTTGTGGTATATTGGAAATTGGCACAGAAGTGGTTAATGTAAGAATTTGAGCATCAACGCCAGCCCATGCATCCATGGACTAGCTTCCCAAGTGACCCTTAATGAACCATAGTTACTTCTTAATGACCACGTTTTATCTCAGTATCCCCTCCTTACAAGCCACTGGGGCATGTATCACTGATAAAGCTGATGGAGGCAGGGATCAAACAGAGTTCAAACCCAAGTCAATAGGAACAGTTAGTCACACTTCTTGCCAAAAGATGGCAAAGTTCTAGCAGATCAATACAAAACAACATCCTCCCAATTGGCTCCGCTAGGCATTGAATTGGGCTGTAGTGACACCTATTGGTCAACT
>NMRB01003807.1:7545-52211 GCA_002633025.1 Notospermus geniculatus | reverse complement strand
TCGCCTACATCGAAAGTGTACGCCTGTTGGGCATTAATTTCTGGTGAATAAAACGTCCTTTGATTGTTTATCATGTATATTCCCAAATTATTCCTGTCGCTTTCAAAATTATGATCTTTCGATAGAAACTAATAATAACGTCCAGCCTTTGCAGTTGAATATCACGATATTGTCCACATTTTTATACATTACATTAGAGACTACTCATTCCCCACAATCATCAACTTTTGCCGCGGCAATGAGCAGCGATGCTTTTTTTGTCTCTTCAAAGCGGCCAAATTCCTTTAGTGCTAAGGGTTACTCTAATTTTCTGATGGTCTTCCTCAAAAGTGACACAATTAATTGCACAGAACATGTGCATAGTAAAGTTGGAGCCTAATGTTTTTTGAACCATTCGCCTGGGCCTAGCAGTGCATCCATACTAACCCTTCATCACCTGATGCCCATGATGACGATCAATTTACCTATCGATTTCATCCAGGGGATACGACATCGTTTACGGGTTTGTCATTAATTAGTATTATGTTGAGGGGAATTTAATCTTAATGATCAATGTTAGGCCAACACATCATTAGCAGTAGTTCCACCTATCCAAAACCCCGCGTTTCACCCGGGGTTCTTGCGCGTACACCTATTTTTTGCCGTGTCTAATAGACCCGTGTTTAAAAACCCCGTGTCTATTAGACACGGCGAGGTCGCCAGCATGCAATTGTAATATATTGAAAATAGGTGTAAGCGCGAGGTGGGTTTTTTTCAAGCCCGGGGAAGACACGGGTCTAAAAAACCCGGGGATTTTGGATAGGTGGAAGTATAGGGCCGTTTAAACGACAGGCAAAAATCCACATGCGATCCGATCGAATCCGATTGTGGTTCAAAACTCTTGCGTGTAAACGCTACCCAATGCGGTCCAATGTGGATTGAAAATGGTACCGAATCCACATTGGACCGCATACGACCACATTCAAATCTCGTCTAAACGCAAATGGGGCCCGATGCGGGTCGATCGGATCCAATCGGATCGAATCTGAATGTAGTTTTATCGCTTGTCGTCTAAACGACCCTATTGTGTCCGATCAGATCATTTGTGACCGTTTATGAGAAAACCCGGCCAAAGTCGCTGGGGAGTGACACAGGCCTTGACCATGTTGACCATACCTGATCTTTGTTGCACAAACAATCGATAAGGCTTTATTTGCCACCAACAGACCGTCGTTTTTTTATTGTGATGGCACTCCTTATGTAACCTATTAACGCCGAATCGGTTAATGTCGTCCTGGGTATAACAGAAATATACCCAGGTTCAATGTCGTCCTACAAAACTATACTGGGTATAGTTCGATCTACAAAAGTATACCCAGTACCGTAGTTTTGAGCCTAGGTACGAATTAGGAATGGATGGCCGCCATTTTGTTTCTCGCTTCAACTGAGACGGCAGTTTTGCAATCAACATCGTCAAAATACCAGTCAATATCAAAAGGTTTTCTGCTCATCGATAGCATGGGTCAACTGTTAACATGTGTCTTAACACAATGGTCCAAACTTTTCGCAAGTTAAGCTCACAATTTCAAAGAAATGAGCAAACGAACAGAGCCGATCTGCGTCATAATATGTTTGTTCGGTGTCGTGCATTCATCTACGTCCGTATCGACATTACATCAGCCGTGCTGCGAGTACTATTGCGGATTTGAGTGACGATGAACGGCACGAAACATTCTTTGATGACTGTCGGTACGATAATATTTAAATGGTGCCCGTCGTGTCGGGCGCTAGAGCAATCTTTTGGACTTGTCATGCTTGTGCATGGTCATGTGGCATTTGCAACAACAATCTCGTCTTCAGGTGCTGTATCCAATCCTCGGTATACTTTTGTAGATCGAACTATACCCAGGGTATAGTTTTGTAGGACGACATTGAACCTGGGTATATTTCTGTTATACCCAGGACGACATTAACCGATTCGGCCCTATTAACCATCTGGTGTTCAGCGACTTTGACAGGTGTTACATGAATCAATGTCCTAGGAATGCAAATCCGCCAAACAATAGCCCGCTATTGTAAGGTTATATCCGAATATTGTCATGGTCTCCGTAGCCATATATTCTAATCCCTCGCTGAACAATAGGACCGGACTTTGATTCCAGGGGGGGGGGACTTTGATTCCTGTCACACCGGGTTTTCTCATAGACGGTCACATTTGTGCTGTCAATAGACAACCTTTAGAAATCCCATGTATGCTTGAGTGGAAAGACGTCTACAACATGTTCATACGTTTTTCTGTCTCCAGAAGAAATATTGTTCTTAATTATAAAAAGTGACCAGTCGACACCAACCCGAAGCATTCTACACGAACTTAATCCAAAACGATAGTCTGGAGGTAGTTTTACGCGTAGTTCCTGGAATGGTGATAACTCGTTTGTTTGGTGGATAGCTTGTCTAGCCACACAGAGTATCTTTATAATACGAAGGAGCGGAGCTCTGGTTTTACTTTGGTAACCGACGAAGAGAAGAATTTGCATGTTTTGGTTCAATTTCCAGAATATATTTTTGATCTTTGCATTGAATTTTACTATTTCTTCTTTGACCAAACTGAGTCTGTTCCCAGACCGTCGATACATACGTAATGGAATAGGATTTCTGACTGGTTCAAAGAGTATCAGATCGCCATTCAACGAGATGGCATATTCAGCTTCTGCTTGTAGTTTGAATGGAATCCATTTGTTTAATCGAATATAAAGCTCCGACCCGAAATATGCAAGATTGTATCGGTAAAACTGGCAAAAGAATTTGCTGATACGTCGTAATCGACAGCCTGTTACAGCTACCCCGCCTCCTAGGAGCGGAGATGCGGTGGTGGTAATTATGTTTCTCCGCTTGTTGCAAACGTCATCGCCAGCTTGCCGAATTTTTCCAGAGAAATTCCCTTTATGTATATCATAAAGAGGATATTCAATAGGATAGCCTCTCCGGGACATTTTACGAAAAAAGAATATCAAATAGTGGCTGAACATCATCCGGGGAAATGGCTCAATGATTCCATCATCCACATAGGATTTATTTGAAATTACCGTAAGAATAATTTTCGAGAAATCTATTTGAAAGACCATGACTCTATTGTTAGGTGACTCAAGAGGTCGTCTCAGTTTTACCAGATATCCAGCGCTGTCATCATAAAACCACATATCTTTTGTTTCTAACTCAAGCCGTGGTTCGATCAGAAAATGCTGGACTTTTGAATTCACCAAAGTATGAGTGTGTGGCTATAGGAGTACAAAATGAACGTTATTTAAAATAATCGCGAATGGATTGGTGATATTGGAATAGGCTGAATAACATTCTACATTACTACCAGAAGTGTCCTTAGGTGAAATCCTTTCCGGGTGATCCGAAACTCGCACTATGGCAGCGATTCCTTACTACAAAATACAAACAACCACTTTTTCGCGTAGTAGGCTAACTAGTGTGTCGCTACTTAGCTTTAAAATAAGCCTGTTCTAAGATGATCTCTTTAATATGGTTGTTCAGCCTTCAAGTTACCCCGGGCGGTACCGATGAACGACATGCATATTGCCCCTTCCCCGCCCAAGACGCTGCCACATAAAACATATGATGTCTCTAGATGCTTCATAATAAATACCGTAGTGCGAACGTGAACTCAGTTTGGGATGTAAAGCTACATCAGCAATATACCTTTTTGCTGCCATGTCATATCTTTCTTGGACAATTCCATTTCTTGTTTGACACGGTACCATGAAATTGAGTAACTTCACTGATTTATCGAACAATATCAACTTAACAAATATATTTTCATGCTTAGGGTGTCCGAATGAACCCCGAAATGATGCAGAGAAATGAGGAAAAGGTAATTCAACCATATTTGCCTTTTGATAACCTGTGACCAAATAATACGAAGTAATTTTGATGAATGATTTCTCTCGTTTTGGAGAAACTGTAAAACTTATGTCCACATCAGAAACGAAAGAACTGACCGTACGGCTTGATCTCAAACCAGACGCGGTGATTGATGTGCCGTTTATAAAATGAAACGTTTCTTTGTCATTTTCAATGACCAAATCATAAACACTAACATACACACGATCTGAGGATTCATGTCGTCGACAGGAAATCAGAACTTTTTCCCATATTTCTATGCTGAAATATCGTGAATCAAGTATTTTTTTGCACATTTCCTTCGCTGGTAAAGGTGTTATTTTAGATGATTTCCCCATAACGAAGTTGTGAAACATCAGCCAACCTGATCGAGAAATAAACATAAGAAAATCACCGAAGAAGTCCGGGTAGCATTTAATAGGTTCTCTGTGGAACATTTTCGAATTATATTTGATCGTGAATGCATTATCATTTGCTCGATAGGCATATATTCTGACCCAAAAGAAAACCCCTTTTCTACCTATATGAAATATATAGCCTTTACGTTTATGGTAGGAGGCAAAGTCTGATAATGAACTTTTCAAGTTGACTGATGGAACCAACCTAATTTTCTTGGCGAGAATGTAGTCTCTGACAATTAAATGCTGTGATTTCAAAAGAATATTACGACCTTGGTTTTTAGCTCACCTGGTGAGTTCTTACGTTTGTGTTCATGTGGTATCTGTCGTCATCGTCGGGCGTTAGCTTGGGCTATTGACCTGAAACTTCATACATTTAGTTCCACTAGGTCAGATGACCGATGACACCAGGTTTCGGTCCGATTCAATTCTTGACTTGGCCACTATGTTGCCGAAACTGAAAACACAAAAAGTGTAGTAATTTTGGTCATCTACAAATTTTTATCATTGGTACAACAAATAATGATACATGGCACATCTAAGGGGTTTTTGATTTTAACTACCGTACTTTTCAAGGTCACAGAAGTCAAAGAACTTTTGCCAGTTTTGGCACGCTTCGTGGCAGTTTGAACCAGAGTCTTCTTACTTGATTATGATTACTTGATAGAAGTCCCCCTGTTGAGCAAATTTCGGCCCGAATCTACCACATGGCCGCAAGCGGCCAACTTGAATTTTTGGCCCATATCACATAAATTACTGCAACTAGAATGTTTTGGCCATGAAATTGTATATGTCTAGATACCCTCTTTAGGTACACCCTTAGTCAAAAATAAATGCCCAGCTAATTTTCCGGCATATCTCCATGAATATTTTTCACAGCCACGTTTTCTTTTCATACACATAATCTAGCGCCATTAGGACACATTTTAAGACCATAAAACTGAAGTTATTAAGGGGGCGGTAGTGGAAACCTACAGCGCCGGCAATAGTGCGGCGGTGGAAGGTCGAACCGTTTTATTTATGAATAACCATGTATTGTTAATAAAATTAGGTGTCAATGACAAGCTGATAATGGTTCGTCCAGAATGCGCCCAGCGGTCTCTTCATTTGAATGACAATAAGGAATAGCCCGCGTATTTCGAAAAGCGTAGGCGTGTTTAGGCCAAAATGTGACAATTTTGGGAAGACTTTTCTCGTCCATCAGGCATCGGACTTCAGTGGTTTCTTTTCATTTGGCAGCAGTATATTCGTGCGCAGGGCGCAACGTTGAGATTTTTTCACTATTCAAGAGGATTCGGGAGATATTCAAAAAGTTCATTTTTGACCAATTTTTGGCACAAATTACATAATTATCATTACTAAGAATTAGAATTTGCTAAATAACTCAACGTCGGCACCTGCACACATGTATTCCCCAACATTTGGTGATAAAACGCCAGGTCCCAGTCGCCTTGTTGCCGAGAAATCTATGACGAAAAAGTCAAATGGGGGGTTTCATTGTTTGCTTAATTAGCTGATTAATGAAAGATGAAAGCACATAGTTTTCAATTCAGATGTGTAGAACAAGAGTAGCAATTTCATAGAAATACATGAAATCGATGCTACCTTTTTGCTTGAAGAAAATATGAATTGTTTTCAGTCGCCATTTGCAGTGCGCTTCCTTATGGCTACCGCCCCCTTAAACAACTGTGTTTTGGGGGAAAGTTCGACATTTGGCCAAAATATCATGTTTTTTAATACCCACTTGTTCGGGTTGAAACTGCACTGTTTTGAAGCCAATCTGTTTCTGGACAATACAATCTTTTTAAATTCAAAATTGACCAACTTTGTGACGATTTATGATGATTTTTCTGCGGAATAAAATCCCGCATTTCCAGTTGACTCCAAGCCACATTTTATCAATACCCCGATCACGTGCTCTAATACAGTCCATTGAAGGCCTATTCAAACATTTAGGTTGGCCCCAATAACATGTTACGCAGGTGTTTATGACTGTCACAAGGCCTGCCTGCATCAATGGAATTTCTGACCACGATTACCAGTGCAACTTACACCGGTATGTCAGTCAACAATTTGACCTATTGTGAGACACACGATTCATAATTTCACAAAGGGACCTATTACTCCACTATTTATGTCAGCTGCTCCTTTTGTGGTTGAGAGGCTAATGGATATTCACCACTGGGTAATGCTAAAATCCTGTGCCTTGAGTGCATGGAACGAATGACAAGAACTGGGAAAACTATTTTACAAAATCATCTGTAATTTTGCTTTAAATGAGAATTTTAGCATTCTGAAAGTTTTCATGTGTCCAGTAACAGATTGGCTTCAAAACAGTGCCAGTCCGAGAGACCAAAATGTACTAGATATCTCATAAGGAACAGCAGCTAGAATGTTGTAACTTGGTGTAAGTATGTACAATGATGGGCCGAAATATTAGGACACTTTCCAAATTCTGGGTCATTTTCCTCTTTTGCCTTCCTTTTGTCTCTAACCACTGCTTATTTTTCTTATTAATCAGAACAGTTTTACCTTGGCAAGTGGGTTATTTAATCCCATGAGCTACCTACGCCAAAGTATATTGACATGGGGTTGCTGATATATGAATAATAAAGACAATCATGATGTGCTTCGTCCATTCTTGTCACCTACAATAGCTTCAGCCTTTGAATTCGAGAGGTTTCAATGGCACCCATCATAATTATCTTTGTTATTTATATATCAGCAACCCCTTGTCAATAATCTTTGGCATAGAGAGTCTCATGGGATTATATAACCCACTGGCCGAGGTAAAATATTCTCGTCAATAAGAAAAATAATTAGTGGTTAGAGACAAAAGGAATGAAAAAGAGGAAAATGGCTTTGAATTTTGAAAGTGTCCTAACATTTCTGTCAGCCAGTGTATTAAGATACCCTTTTCGTTGCCAAATTTCAACTCTATTGCAGTTTAACCATGCAATGATATGTATCTGGAGGTATCCTATATAAATGCAGCAAATTTCAGCAGAATGGGACTTCAAGATATGGCAGGCAGTCGTTCATCTTGAAACATTACCTTGGCTCATAAACAATATCACAAAGAATGTTCTAACCTGGAATGTGTAATGTTTCCCTGGAATATATCGACTTGACACTTGTTGTGCGTTCGTCTGGTAGATTCACCCAGGTGAGCACATGGTCCCTGGACCATCTCATTACGTAACACATTCAGTGCATCCATACGTTCCCTGCATGGTTTTTCTAGCTGACCGTTCATAAACGAAACATTATTTGATAAAAGAAGCATACCTTTCTCTGGTACATGCTGCATCCGAGCTGCTTTAATGTTTCATTATATTCAATACATGTACCTCTCCTCCGACTTAGTTGACAATTATAATGGTCTTTCTCTCTGCACACATTGAACATTTTACAGTTTCCTGTGGTCAGGCAGGAAACAGCACACATCAGAAAACGAGTTACGACGAACTGATATAAATCAGGAGAGGAAAGTGCCTTTCCCTGTACTAAATAACCGAAATGAGCACGTGTTTTCATTTTGTATTTAATTCATTATTGAGTAGAATAATATACAACTGCTGTGCCTTTCCGAAATAATTCGTGATACTATATGGTCTTGTTGGTCGGATGCGTTGGCGTGATGCTTAAAGTCCTTCTTGCACCACAAAAATAAATTCTCACTCTTTTTCAGCTTTGTACAGCATTCAGACACAACTACATTTTGCTGTTTGTTTCATGAAATTATGTTAAGTAGTAAGCGAGATATCAAGGATTTTGTGAGTCAAAATCATTGGGCTAAAAACCGTACTGTGAACGACTTCAACAATGTAAATATGCTAATCTATTCGTGGCGTATTACTAGGGAAAACTTCATTCGAATTTGACCCACCCAGAGCACGCTGGACGCACGGTTTCTGCATGATAATTGCATTTTGTTGAATTTCCCATCACATTCATTGCATAATTTGTTCACTAGGCCGCTCTAATCAGGGAAATGACATGTTCATTATGCAAATTCCCTAGTGTGACATCACTTAATGAGGCAGTCTCGGACCATTCTGATTTTAGTTAGGTCATTCACAAAATCAATCATAACTTTCTTACCGGTTGGAATTTTTTCACGAAATAAAAAGCATTTTCACTGTAATTCTGTGCCAAATGATTATACAAGCTGCAAAAAATGGTGCAATAAGGACTTTAAGGAATTAAACCCGAGGCGGATGGTCTTGGTTGCGACACCAAACCCGCGATGGTGGAGCTAAAATGTAGTCCAAACCCGTGGCCCTTCGCCGAGGGTTTGGACGGAATTTTTGCTCCACCCTCGCAGGTTTGGTGTCGCAACCAAGACCATCCACCTCGGGTTTAATTTCTATTCTAAAATACCTCACACTAAACATTCATAATTTAGGTTCTGTGCAATTTAATTGCAAAATAGGCCTAAAAATATCAACGAGGACGCTCCGTCAATGACGCGATATCTGTGAATCACGCACTGTGTGTACCAACCTGTACATCGTGCCTGTATCGTGTACATCTGTGTGCAGCGCTAACAGCAAGCTGCAGGAGTCGAAATGAGATCGCAGGGTGCTTTCTTCAACGGACTATCCGCAGGAAATGTACCTGATGGCACAAAACGTCGTTGGGATAGGTCACTGAGTATCCATCTGGCCGACATTCGCAGCACTACCTCGCTGAATGCTCGAAGCGAGAAATGCTGGACGCCAGAGACGCCATGGAAACACTGAGCAGGGGTTCTTGGTTGTGTCACCCAGACCCGCTGCATTCAGAATGAGGCTAATGCATTATTTGAAACATTACAATTGTAGACTCACAACAAGAGGCCCATGGGCCTTGCGCTCAGCTGATAGGAAGGGGTTAATATCTCTTGGTGAATCGAGATAGATATCATATTTTACCCATTGGGTGGGAAGGGGTTAATACCACTTCGTGAATCGCGATGGATAGGCCTACATGTTGTATCATACCTATTTGGTGGGAAGGGGTTAATATCTATTGGTGAATCGTATTACACCCATTGGGTGGGAAGGGGTTAATACCACTCCATGAATTGCGATAGATACATGTATGTAGGCGTACATGTTGTATGAGACCCATTTGGTGGGAAGGGGTTATATTTCTTGGTGAATCGCGACAGAAGTCGTATTACACCTGACCCATTGGGTCGGAAGGGGTTTTTTAATTCATTTGGTGAATCGCGATAGATGCATGTTGTATCATTATCCGTCCCTTTTGGTAGGAAGGGGTTAAGGTATCTTGGCCAACTTTTATTTTTATTTTTATTCCTCCCACCTACAACAGATTTTTTGAATGTTTCGCCCACTAAACAGAATTAATAATTGCAGTGGCCTTGGTATTCCTGTAAAACATGAAGTTGATTGATGACCAAAACGTTCCCATGTTATGAGCAGAATCCCTCATGAGTATGGAAGAGAGAATGGAAGTAGCCCTAGTGGCATCGCAGGATTGGAGGGGCAAAGATGGGAACCTGGATAATGGCCCGGGGATAATGGTCGACAAAAGCAAGGGCATAGTTAAAATTGATGTGGTGATGCTGTCTGTCATTCAACAATAGGCCTACATGTAGTTTGCTGACTGTCTGTGAGAGTTCAACATTCATTTTGCTGAGGAAGGATAAGTCACGGCAGCGACAGAATCGGTCCGTCGTATGTTTACCACGAAATGAAAATAAAAGAAAATATGGTATGGCAGTCGCTGCTGTTGAGTGAGAGTGAGCATGGTGCATGTGGTGAGGTGCCATCGACTTCTTCATCTAAATACACCAAGAATTCCCTACCCCACCGTCGTTGATAGCCCCAATCAAAATAAAGACACATCAAACTCTCTAAACATGTGGAATATTAGCAATTTTTATTGCTGGACGCTCCGAAAACGGCCAGAGTCAGACACTCGAAAATGATGCAATGTCTGATGAAGCCCGATGCGACGATGTCCGGCGATGAAAAAGATCGAGGCCGTCGATTCAATCAGTGATTGCAGCAAGAATTCTAATATCCCTTCATCGTTAATGGCCCCAGTCAGACTAAATATGTATCAAATATGTGAAATATGAGCAATATTTAAGGCAGCAAGCTATGAAAGCAGCCCGAGTCGAAGACTTGTAATGACGTGCACGAAGCCCAGATTCGGTTTGCTCGGTTCGATCATAGCGATATTTTCCTGATATTTATCGTCATATTTCGAACCCAATCGTTTCGTTTTGATGCAAAATAACTTCAGTTATTGACTAAAGATACTCTGAACTTCCACTCAGGTATTATTTCATGACGCGATTGCATATGACCGTAGGGATTTTTTACGATGATCATGGGCATATTTCATGTTAATAATAGTTCTCTGTCAGCCGCCATTATGAACACAATAGCCTTCGTAGAGCACTCGGCCAGGTTGTCGTCACACTCGGAAGTGCGGGAAATTTTAAAAATCTTCCGAAGTGGTTTTTTGGACACCACGCCCCCTGGTGAAATATTTCAGAATCTTTTGAGGGGGTAAATTATGTGCCCATTGATCCTCTTCCCAGTGCTGGTGAGTTTGTCCAAGTCATTTATCAATGGAGCGAGCTAGTGGCCAAAACATGGTTTGCCTATGACGCCCCCTGGTGTCGTTTGTGTGCGTTGAAACGGGCCGATTTTCGGTTTCCTAGTAGAGTTTCACCAGGGCTACCTTCAGATGAAATTTTGAGTCTCTGGCTATTACGGTTACAAAACGTCGGGCATAGTTTGACGTCTGGAGTGACGGACTGACGCGTGACGCCACTGAATAGTTATTTGACTAGCTCTGCTGACCTTTGGTCAGCTGAGCTAAAAACAGACACGGGATACCAATGAATATCGATTATGTGCCGGAAAATTGAAGCATGTCGTGAGCTGAGATCGATCGAGCTAAACGCTACCCTTGTAACTTCCCAAAACGTCCTATAGTCCATAATATATTGATGGGCACTCAAAAGATGCGAATATTTTATTGTCCCTATGGCCACTTCAGAATTGCTAACATTGCTCTCTGAAAATCAGGGCCGTCCTATAGTGTTACTGGCGCATGTTGGCAATTAGTTATAACGCATTTTCCCATCAACTAAACCGACGATAGGTAAGGAAAGCACTATCGCACCTTCTTCGCGTTCGACCCTGATCTATTTGTGTGATAGTTCGCCATCATGGCAGGATCCGAGTGGCACATTCCGATCCTAAGTTCAGCAGATTTGGAACAAAACAAAATCACTTGAGATTAAAGCCTAGCAAACATCACACTTGCGACTGGAGACAACTAGTCGTCACTGAACTACTGGCGACTGAGCGGATCCAGAATTATCGAACCGGTAGGGCTTGTATTCATCCTAGTGTTACAATGTTGGTGCCTATCCCCTGGTTTGCAGGGGCAAGGAATGCATTTTTACTATTTTCAACTAGCTCAGTATTTCAGATCACACGGAAATCCAAGATGGCCGCCACCACTCTAGAGTTCCCATACAACTCAGCTTGTACTCATCCGAGACTTACAATTTTGGTGCCCATCCCACGGTTTTTAGGGGCAAGGAATGCAATTTTAGCGTTTTTAAATAGCCCCCTCGTCAAGAATCAGATTTCACCAAAATTTCGTGTGTTAGTCACTAAAACTTAGGGGTAGGCTACTGTACATACTGTAGACACATACAAATATAAACCAAATTATCCAAATAATGATAGTGATCTGATACACTGAACTACTTGAAAATGGTAAAAATGCACCCGCAAAGCAACCGCAGATTTGTCGCAAAATATCGCACAATGTCGCAAAATATCGTTGATAACCCCAAATTATCAGTGTCGACTTGTCGCAGACTTACTGCAAACTGTCGCAGTTACAACCGAAAGTTGTCGCTAAAGCATGGCGCACACGAGCGACAAAATCAAGGCGACTGCCAACGAGACCATCGGTGGCGACGTTGTAGGAGACCATCGCTAGCGACGTCGCTCGCCGACCACACTGGCGACCATTTTTGTGAAGAATCCGCAAACGACAGACGACCTCCCGGAGCGACTTAGGCCACAGACCATCGTCAGGTCGCATCGAATCAGTTTGCGGATCTTTTTCCTGGTCGGCCGACAAGTCGCGAAGATAATCGGCCTTGGCGACCAAAGTTCAACATGTTGAATTTTGGTCGCCAGGATCTTCGGTCGCCGAGCGCAAATATGTTTTTAATCGTTATGATCGGTCACTCATAAGCCCGCATATGATGCAACGACCACCTCAACCGATCAGGTAGGCGATGAAACTGATTAGTCGGTCGACCAAAGCGACCAGTCGGTTGGGACGACGATTTGCCGCAGACATGGGGTCAAATCTATCAGATTTCTGTTCGATTTGGCAGTCTTGTCGGCAGTCGCCTTGATTTTGTCGCTCGTGTGCGCCATGCTTAATACATGTATTGCGATTAGGTAGGCCTACGACAGACGGGCTGCAGGTATAATTTTTGGCGCAGGTTTCTCGCAAATAACCGCAGACTGTCGCCTTCTTATCGGTTATCTCACGCTTAAATGGGATAATTTGCTATAAAGTGCGATAAACTGCGACAATATTGTCGCAAACTGTCGCAGACATTTGCGGTAGTTCAGCGACCGAATATAAAGCGCCGAGATCGCTTGCCAGCATCTCTACTTATGTGGTTTTCGATTGTCGTAAACAACCTCAAGTGAACGCAAAAAAATGATTATCGTTAAGTTTACGACATTAGAGAGGTTAAGAAGTCTTACGACAACTTTATTAAAGCCTCACAGTATTGAATTTTACGAAATTTTCAAAGTGTTAGGGGAGTGCACTTGTAGGTCCCATAGCCTCGTGAAGGTCCCCAAAATGCTTTCATGATACGTACTTCAAAGAATCAAGACCTAGTTTTCATAACACAACGAAAAAACTGAAGGTAGAGCTCTATGCATTCAGATAGAGTATAGTATATTTTACACTACACTAACGTCGGGGGACGTAAGCAATTTCTGAATTCAATACAGTGAGGCTTTAACGTCAGCATGTTGCCACCTGCCGAAGTCAATAACGCTCACCGCTAATCTTGCTCCAACGCGCAAAATCTTTTATTCTGTAATACGACTATTATGAAGAAAACGAATTATACCACTTGTATAATAGTTTGATGGTCGGTTTCGAAGCCAATTATTCCCCAATATTGACCACAGAACGGAGCGGAAGGTAGGTATTGAAATGCCTATAAATAGATATGCCAAAAGAACCAGGATGGTCCCCACGTGCTATACCATTATTCCCTCACGTAGCTGAGCCTCACCACCTGATTACCGTGTTGTAAGGCTTCCTGTACATAGAAGTATACGGTATTCGGTATTTGGTGCACGTTTCGTAATGCACGCGTATACTAGAAAACGAACAAGCTTATTTCAATGAGCGGGTTACATCGCCCTATACGAGGAACAGTGCACGCTATTCGCGTATACAAGGAATCGCGCTTGCACGATTTTTCCTCTGCGTATATACTGACCGTGGTCGGGAGAATAGGCATAGATTGGTCAGTTTACTCATTTCTAAATAATATTTTCGTTGATTTTCAACAGAAATATATTCCCGGCAATCAAAATCAAAGTAAATATTGCTAGTCATTATCTGATTGTGAAACAAAGTTCAGGTTCGATAATTTTTATCAGCAAAGGAAATATTTCACAGAGTGCCTCCAAAATGCTAAGCCTTTCTCAGTCACTCGGGGGTTGGGTGTAAAAAACCGTCCTGACACATCCTCTACATGACTTAGTACTTTCCGTCAATGCAAATCGAACGACAAAATGGCCGAGTTCAGCCCAACGTATATCCTATATAAATCGCCGTATCCGTATACCGTATACCGTATAGAGTATACCGAATACCGTATACTTCTATGTACAGGAAGCCTAAGCGCATAACCCAACGGGTTGACGCAGAAACAGGCCTTTTATCGTACACCTTAGGCTGGGTTTACATAGAGCCACACGAAACACGATTACTAGACACGGTACGTTGACATACGCCTGTGTTGATGAACTGACAATGGACTTTCCAGTCTGCCGTTTACATTGGTCTATACGCGTGGGATTACGTAGAGAGTGGAGTATATACACGTTTTGAAGAGAACGAACATGCTCGTTCTTGTAGGCGTGTGCTGACTTCGTGGGAAGATCTTGCGTTGTTTCGAAGTACGGAGATGGGCATTTTAGGATGTTTCCTCATCAAATATCACATCTTTTCTTATTTGCATTACGAAATGCATGAGACTGAATGAAAATAATGCCAAAATTAGAGGCACCGTGTCCAATGATAAAGACACGATGAAGGCCTATGTAAATCACCGTGTTGGCGTGTCGTAATATCTACGCGTACCGTGGTGTGTCTTCCGTGTATCTACACGCATGTAAACCCAGCCTTATTGGACTGGTATACAGGATGGCCCAAAAGGTTTCTACCCACCTCCAAAATGCTGTTCTTGGGCGACTTGTTTGAGGAGATTGTATAAAGGGAGTAAGAAATAAAAAGTGGAAAATAAGAAGTGGGAAATTTTGGCATTTTGCGCGTATTTTTCAATTTCTCAAATTGGGACTATAAAATTTTTTTCCCATTTTGAGAAATTTTATTAAATTGACATGACCTTTTGTCTGATTTTGCGGGCGACATTTCTCAAAATGGGAAGTTTGTCCGAATTTGAGAATTTGAAAAATCCGCGCAAAATGCCAAAATTTCCCACTTCTTATTTTTGCACTTTTAATTCTTGCTTCCTTTATAGTATTGTAGGCCTATTGTCCACAAAAGATCCGTTTTTGCCGTTTCAGAATTGTCGGAAAGTGCAGCTCATCACGAAGTCGTACAACTGCTTCCCTCTCGAAACGAAACTTGTTGTCATTGGTCATCTGACGTATGGGTATATACATGTAGGCTATATGTACAGTACAAAGTTTTAGATCAATTGCTCCAGCTGTTACGAAACGTACCCTGTTGGAGCCTTGTTCACACCGGCGACGCGGTGCGATTCGAAATTGTTCGTGCCTGATCGCTCCCATTGTTAAGCCTATAGAGTACAGGGCACAATTGACATTCCATGTGCTTCGCGCAGCAAACGCAGCTGGCGCAACAGGTGACGTACATGCGAAGAACTCGCGAACGCTGCGCGAAGGTTGCGCAAACATTTCTGCCGATGTTCGCGTTTCCTGCGCGAAGCCTACGCGTAGTGTTCGCGCATGTTATGAAGACTGTCTGCAGGCCTACGGTATGTACGGTATAGTTATGTAGGCCTACCATAAATTGTGGATATGTTTACACTGCGTCACGACGTCGCAATGCATCAGCGTCTGTTGGATGCACTACAACGTCACGTCACTGGTGTAGGGTCGCAAAATTCGGTCGGCCTAGCTACATCCAAGGCTTGCATCTATAGGCCCATCGAAAATAATAATATCTAATGGTGAAAATAGTCCTTGTTTGGCAAGCAATGCATATTGATTAGGATACCGTGTGCTTGTCATGTGCTATGTACAACACCACGGAAAAGCAACATGCTTTTAATTGTTTTAAGTAGTTTTTATTCGTTCTTAAATGACAAACATCCCGAAAATAGTCTTTGTTGGACAATGTTACTAGGCTATGTGCCGTCCGCTATTTTTTCGCTGGATTAAAACGAAAAGGCAAAAAGAAAAACAGACAGGAAAAAAACGGTGAAACAATACCCTGGTGTAGTTTCGGTAGCCGAACATCACCCAGCATCGTAGTATGACACCTGGATTCGAGATTGTCTCGCCCGTGGTCACGTGACTGCCTGAAGAATGTCATGAACAGCTACACTCAACAAGTACCTCGGCGCGAGACCGCGAGATTCCACGGGATTTCTAAATAGGACTCGTTCCTAGGCACATATTTCGGAAGCTGGGTGATGTTCGGCTACGGCAACTACACCCAGGGTATTGTTTTAGTGAAGGTTGAGATCCTGGGTAATCTTTGTATATACCCATGATGACATTTACCCTTTCAGCCTAGCACGCGCTAGCCTACGGGCAACCTCAGCCGAGTTAGCCTAGTAAGTTACCTTGGTTACATGTGCACTCATGCACTGGCACTGCAGTGCTTATGCAATGCATGCCAAACGAGACCATGACGTCGACGAATTCCGCTTTGTATTCATCAAAGAAATGAAACAAGACACTCAATTAAGTGTCATTAAATTACATGTCAGTCCTTGTTGGCAACCATAATGTGAACATTGATCTAAAAAACTAGGCCTACCAAGAAACTGCATCCAAATCAGTGAGCCGTGTGAAAGTGAAATTCCATGTTTTCATTGTTGTCATGGCAGCCTCCTCCCTTTACGTCACTTCCTGTTGTTTTTTAGGAAGCGTGTATAGACAACTCAATCAACTGATTGGAGCCTTTGACCAATATGCTACCTGAATGAATCGTGTGGTAATAACAACCCACGATTGAAAAGGAGCCACGAGTAAGAAGAGTAAGACGCAATGATACATTTCAAACCATTTAGAATCTGCCAGGCGTAGAATTTAAAGCGATGTACGCGGGCTCTGCAGTAACTGCACATCGATAGTTCCTCTATTTCCCGTATGGCGGCAGCACTACAGTTTATGAATGGAATTCCAAGTAGGTCATCTCATTATAATACTACGGAATTTACTATGACCAATCAGCAGCGAGGAGAGTGACATGAGTGACAGGGATGCCGACGGGGACGATTCGATGAATCAGTTCGTCGATCTCGTTCTGGGAAATCCCCGTGAGATTTAGAAATTTTCCCGGCAGTAAACATTTATGTCGCCCAAATTCATTGAAATAATATTAATAAAAGATTTTTCATGAACGTTTTATTGTATAAAACGGCGACGATACCGTAATTTAATAGCTCGAAGATGCCAGAAATCACCCGAGGTCAGTTTCAAGAATCCCGCTAGCTATGAATGAAATTGGGTAGTCTCGGGGGAGCTATCGCGGGTCGCGATAGTTGAACGAGATTTCATTTTCAACCTCGCGAGTACATCGCTTTAAATCGGCTGAATAAAGGGGCCACATTTCGGCCACCTCTCGTCGGTGTTTACATCAATGGTGAAGTTCATTAAAACATCCACTTTATTGATTCCCTCTGTTGGTACGGTATATGAAGACAGAGATGGCAATATCCAACACATACCGGGGAAGATACATCTTATGTCTTCAATTCAACCTGTCAGTAATACCAAGGCTATGATTTCTTGTAATAAAATCAATTATTTTCCTTTTTGTTTAGGTTTAAGTGTTTTCATTGATTATTATCTAAACAATTTCTACTGTAACAGATCTTGTGACTTACTCGGCCAACGACAATATGACTATATCAAATGGTGACGATGGTTTTTGTGAACAAAATGAAATATTCTGTACAGTACCGGTACATGTACATTAAATAAGCTGCGGTATGACAGAATTCGATCCTCCAAGGCTTGGGAAATTGAGTCCAATATTACTGCACAACAAGGGATCGGGATAATAGGACAATATTGACATCATGACCATTCGAACGTGTTGGTCACCTGACAGAAAAACTTAGATCATCCTGTGTCAGCTGAAATTTTTTTTCATCTCCCTGTTTTCTTCCTTCAGAGCAATTGATATGATATAATAAAGGCAACTTTTTTGTTTAATCAATTCCTGTAGAAAAATGTAGGTGACTGGAATTTGCGCAAAATCAAAATGCGCAATGGGAAAATGTGCAAAGGGGAGACATCATTATTCAAAAACACACCATTAAAAGAACAGACTTCCGTTCGAATCTCGCCAATCACGTTTCAGCCTCAGGTCCCATGGACTCGAGACATCATCATTCTTGAACGCTTATGCATACGGTTTCGCGTTATCAGTCAATTACTTTTGGTAAAATGCGTGATGTACACGGTCAAATATTTCATCCAGTTTTCTGACTACCGGTACGCTCAATAAAGACCTACATGCAGGTTTATACACTGTCACTGAAACTCCAATAGGCCAGCCCGGAATCTGAATTTCCAAAAAATTGGATGAAAAATTTGATCGTGTACAGGGGCATTAGTTATGGTTCAAACTTATGGAATATGTAAATATCATTCAGAGAGTGAACTTCACCATGCTCACGCACTTTCGGGGAACCCCCAACCCCCTTGCTGGGACACTGTGCAGTCCTTTCTATCTGCTTTTGTTTTGGTATGGGACTTTTCATATTGTTCATTCATTCACACTACACAACGTCACAAGTACTGACGTAGGCCTAAACATTATACTCGCTTAGCGAAGCACTTCGCGGTTCACTGGGTTTTAATATCGATCCACACGTCAAGTGCGTCTCAACATAATGCATGCGCCCTTCTGGGAATCCCAAAACTCGAGGCTAGGCGACCCACGCAATGCTATCGGACGCGCAGGAAAGCCTGGCTCGAGGTCAATTCTGTTGCACGTTTTCCCATTGCGCATTTTGATTTTGCGCAAATTCCAGTAAGCCGAAAAATGTAGAGGTCAAGTTTTCATGACGTAAGGTCAACAGTTTTTAAATGACGTCGCGACGGGTCGACCGATTGCAGCGGCACCGCGTAGCGAAATTTGTCACTCGGGTATCTCATTGTCAATCGTGCTTTCAGTTCATGAGATATTGACGTGAGAATATGATCCAACAAAGTGTACCGTCACCGATGATACGCCGTTAACACTCACCTGCATCGAAAGTGTGTGCCTGCTGGGCATTAATTTCTGGTGAATAAAACGTACGTTGATTGTTTATCATGTGTATTCCCAAATTATTTCTGTCGCTTTCAAAATTATGATCTTTCGACTGATACTAATAATAACGTCCAGCCTTTGCAGTTGAATATCAGGATATTGTCCAGATTATTATACATTACATTAGAAATTACTCATTCCCAACAACCATCAACTTTTGCCGTGGGAATGAGCAGCGAGGATTTTTTGTCTCTTCGAAGTGGCAAAATTCATTCAGAGCTAGAGGTTACTCTAATTTTCTTATGGTCTTCCTCAAAAATGACGTAATCAATTGCACTGAACATGTGCGCAGTGAAATTGGAGCCTACTTTTGTTAGCCATTCGCCTAGGCCTACCAGTGAATCCATACTAACCCTTCATCACCTGATGCCCATGATGAAGGTTAATTTACCTATCAATTTCATCCTGGGGATACGACATCGTTTACGGGTTTTTACCATTAATTAGTATTATATTGGGGAGAATAGAATCTTAATGATCACTGTTAGGAAAACAAATCACTGTCTCCGATCTGATCACTTTTGTGTGCCAAGAGACAACCTTTTAGAAATCCCATATATGCTTGAGTGGAAAGACGTCTACAACATGTTCATACGTTTTTCTGTCACCGGAAGAAATATTGTTCTTAATTATAAAGAGTGACCAGTCGACACCAACCCATAGCTTTCTACACGAACTTAATCCAAAACGATAGTCAGGAGGTAGTTTTACGCGTAGTTCCTGGAATGGTGATAACTCGTTTGTTCGGTGGATAGCTTGTCTAGCCACACAGAGTATCTTAATAATACGAAGGAGCGGAGCTCTGGTTTTATTTTGATAACCGACGAAGAGAAGAATTTGCATATTTTGGTTCAATTTCCAGAATATATTTTTAATCCTTGCATTGAACTTTACTATAATTTCTTCTTTGATCAAATTGAGTCTGTTCCCAGACCGTCGATACATACGTAAAGGAATAGGATTTCTGACTGGTTCAAAGAGTATCAGATCACCTTTCAACGAGATGGCATATTCAGTTTCTGGTTGTAGTTTGAATGGAATCCATTTGTTTAGTCGAATATAAAGCTCCGACCCAAAATATGCACGATTGTATCTGTAAAACTGGCAATCGTATATGTTGCTTTCTCGCAACTGACAGCATGTTACAGCTGCCCCGCCTCCTAGGAGCGGGGATGCGTAAGAGGAGACCAAAAGGTAAAAATGTTGAGTCGCTGGCCTGGTCGCAAGGCCGATCGCCCAGAAAATCGCTCGAAAAATCGCTAGTGTGCGCAGCCCTTTAATGCTAAGGGTTACTCTAATTTTCTTATGGTCTTCCTCAAAAATGACATAATTAATTGCACAGAACATGTGCACAGTAAAGTTGGAGCCTAATTTTTTTAACCATTCGCCTAGGCCTAACAGTGAATCCATACTAACCCTTCATCACCTGATGCCCATGATGAAGATTAATTTACCTATCAATTTCATCCAGGGGATACAACATTGTTTACGGGTTTATTATTAATTAGTATTATATTGAGGAGAATAGAATCTTAATGATCAATGTTAGGAAAACAAATCTTTGTCTCCGATCAGGGCCGACTGCACAGAAAGTCCGATATAGTGCTTTCGGTGCTATCGGCAGTTTAGTTAATGGGAAAATGCATGATAACCAACTGCCGATAGGCACCGATAACACTGTCGGCCTTTCTCTGCGGTCGACCCAGATCATTTGTGCCTGTCAATACACCCTTCAGAAATCCCTTCTGTGCTTGAGTGGAAAGACGTCTACAACACGTTCATACGTTTTTCTGTCTCCGGAAGAAATATTGTTCTTAATTATAAAGAGTGACCAGTCGACACCAACCCGAAGCATTCTACACGAACTTAATCCAAAACAATAGTCTGGAGGTAGTTTTACGCGTAGTTCCTGGAATGGTGATAACTCGTTTGTTCGGTAGATAGCTTGTCTAGCCACACAGAGTATCTTTATAATACGAAGGAGCGGAGCTCTGGTTTTACTTTGGTAACCGACGAAGAGAAGAATTTGCATGTTTTGGTTCAATTTCCAGAATATATTTTTGATCTTTGCATTGAATTTTACTATTTCTTCTTTGACCAAATTGAGTCTGTTCCCATACCGTCGATACATACGTAATGGAATAGGATTTCTGACTGCTCCCCAGCGTTGCAAACGTCATCGCCAGCTTGCCGAATTTTCCCGGAGAAATTCCCTTTATGTATATTATAAAGAGGATATTCAATATGATAGTCTGTCCGGGCCTTTTCACGAAAATAGAATACCAAATGGTGGGAGAACATGGTGCGGGGAAGTGGTGCAATGATTCCGTCATCCACATAGGATTTATTTGAAATTACCGTATAAATGTTTTTCGATAAATCTATTCTAAAGACCATCACTCTATTGATAGGGGAATCAAGAGGTCGTCTCAGTTTTACCAGATATCCAGCGCTGTCATCATAAAACCACATATCTTTTGTTTCTAACTCAAGCCGTGGTTCGATCAGAAAATGCTGGACTTTTGAATTGACCAAAGTATGAGTGTGTGGCTATAGGAATACAAAATGAACGTTATTCAAAATAATCGTGAATGGATTGGTGATATTGGAATAGGCTGGATAATATTCTACATTGCGATTAGAAGTGTCTTTTAGGCGAAATGCTTTCCGTGTGATCCGAAACTCGCATTGTGAAGTGACTCCATGCTACAAAATACAAATACCCACTTTTTCGCGGAGTAGGCTGCGGAATCTTGTGCGTCACTGTAAGCATGTTCAAAGACGATCTCTTCAATATGGTTGTTCAGCCTTCACGGTACCATCGGCGGTACCGATGAACGACATGTACATGTACATTGTACTGTCCCCGCCCAAGACGTTGCCTCATCAAACATATGATGTATCTGGATGCTTCATAATGAATACCATAATGCCCACTCAATTTGGGATGTAAAGCTACAACAATCGACGTTTTTGCTGCCATGTCATGTCTTTCTAGGACAATTCCTTTTCTTGTTTGACACGGCACCACGAAATTGAGTAACTTCACTGATTGATCGAACAATATCAACTCAAGAAATATATTTTCATGCTTAGGGTGTCCTAATGAACCCCGAAATGATGCAGCGAAATGAGGAAAAGGTAATTCAACCGTGTTTGCCTTTTGGTAACCTGTGACCAAATAATACGAAGTAATTTTGATGAACGATTTCTCTCGTTTTGGACAAAATGTAAAAATTATGTCCACATCAGAAAAGAAAAAACCGAATATATGTCTTGATCTCAAACCAGACGCGGAGATTTTGATGTGCCGTTGATAAAATGAAAAGTTTCTTTGTCTTTTTCAATGACCAAATCATAAACACTAATATACAGACGATTTAAGGATTCATGTCGACAGTAAATCAAAACTTTTTCCCATATTACTATATTGAAATACGATCGCGAATCACACAAATTTTTACACCATTCCTTCGCTGGTAAAGGTGTTCTTTTAGATGATTTCCCCATAACGAAGTTATAAAACTTCAGCCAACCTGATCGAGAAATAAACGTTACAAAATCATCGAAGAAGTTCATAGAAAAGTCAAAGAGTTCTCTGTGGAACATTTTCGAATTATATTTGATCATAAATGCATTCGCATTTGCTCGATAGGCATATACTCTGACCCAAAAGAAAACTCCCTTTTCACCTATATGAATTATGTAGCCTTTACGATTATGGAGTGAGGCAAAGTCTAATAATGAAAATCTCAAGTTGAATGACGGAACCAACCTAATTTTCCGGGTGAGAATGTAGTCTCTGACAATTAAATGCTGAGATTTGAAAAGAAAGTTACGACCTTGATTTTTAGCTCACCTGATGACTCTTACGGTTGTGAGGTATCTGTCGTCATCGTCGGTCGTTAGTTTGGGTATTGACCTGAAACTTGTGCGAAATAATTGACAGTACCGGGATTCGAACCCACGCCTCCACACAAGGCAACACCGCCAGCATTGAGGGAAAGCGTGCACACCACTGTGCTAAATCCCCATCTTCAAAAAAAGATGGTTCAATAGCCAGCTTAATGCATGTAGTCCCTCAATACCCTGGGGAAGCGCGATGGGGATTTAGATGGGGATATACCGTTACAATCGTAATTAGAGTTGTTGCTTATTCCTAACAGTCCGGGATCCCTAACTGTCCGCGTGAAATGTGACAAGAAACACCAGTATAATAGCCTACCTGCAGTAAGTGTCAGCGGCTTAATAGCTAACTAGATCTTGTACCACATGCTGAAAACCGCATCAAAATAGTGCCATCCATTGCGGAGATAAATGGACCAGGGTAAGCAATTATCAAATCTGTTTTAATTAGGCCTAGTTCGCACAAGGGTGTACACTTGGTCAGATGACCTATGACACCAACTTTCGGTCCGATTAAATTCTTGAGTTGCCAAAACCGAAAACACAAAAAGTGCAATAACTCCTAGATCATCTGCATATTTTTCTCATTGATACCTCTAATAGAGGTTCTTCACACGGCCGCCATGGAGGTTGCCATCTTGTTCTCGAACATTCAGCGGCCCATACAGACCACTGGGAGCATACAACTCAACAAATCACTTTACCTCTCACAGTGTCTGAGCATAAGTAGTTTGTCTGGTGTGAAAACCGTGTTGAAAACAAAGCGAATCGTCCATACGGCTTGTTGTAGAACAGTGTAGAAGAGGTCCGATGAATGCCGACAACGTATAAACCACGTCAAAAACGCTGTGTTGATGGTGTGACGTTGCGTCATTTGACGGCCAATATGGCGGATATTTGGAGCTGTGACGTCACGTGAAGAACCTCTATAAGGTACACGGCATATCTAAGGTTTTCTTATTTGACCTACTTTTCAAGGTCACAGAAGTNTGACTTGGAGTAATTTAGTAATGAGTTGTAGGAAGCCGTATTAACGTTACCGCTGTAATTGCGACTATTGGCTATTATGGTGTGCCTGGTGTCGCATTTCACGCGGACAGTCAGGTGTCGCGGACTGTTAGGAATAAGCAACAACTCTATTAGCAAACGTAATCCCATCCAATGATGCACACTTGGTGAACGTAATCCCATCCAATGATGCACACTTGGTGAATAAAATCTGATATCACCCACTAAACTTCCTGTCTCCTTACATGCCTTATATCAAACCTAGGCATCAAATGTCAGCTGAGCGCCAGGCCCATGGGCCTCTTGTTCAGATACGTTGTAGGTCTATCGGCACAAAAACACTGATTTCTCCAATTATTTTTTACAAAACAGAGTGAAAAGTGTGGTGGCTGGGGTTTGGTTCACGGCTGTTACGAGAGATGGCGCCACATAGCGCGGATTGGAGCCCAGCACCACGTGACGCTGTGTGTTTGTGTAGGCTGAAGCGAAGACTCAGGGACGACAGCTTTGTGTATAATTTGGAGTTTTGAACGATAATAAAATCATCAACGTTACGAAATTAAAGACTTCCGTCGTGTTCATTACAAAAGTGTATCTACGCCTTTCCAAAACTTCAGGCTCCTGAAAAGGAGACGTAAAAAAACCCCAACCTTGTTGGGTATAGCCGAAACTGAATTTTAATATTTGTGTCAAATCCATTTAAAACTGCTTGAAAAGTTAAGGTAATGACACATTCTGATCACCCACTGTACACCGCGACCCCTGGTGGCATATTGCGTACCAGGGTCCTACATTATGTGCAACCCAACGTGTGAACCAATCCGATAAAGTAGGTCACCGAAACGTTTTGTGCACGACCCATGAGGTAATTCAGTTTCATTTGGCTTGCATTGTAATCTACTATCCTCCGCAGAAATAATCCGGTCCTGGTGGCAGAGCCAATAAGATGAAACCGTCTCACATCTGCGTAGGAGATTGTGTTTTTATCCGCTGTAAGAATCCCGGCCATGGGTAGACGCCTGTATTCAGCCCAATCAGTGATTGTCTTTTATATAGGCTTAGGTATTCACATCCGTATACGTTGTGCTTTCTCAAACGAATTAATGATCCGTGAGAACGCAAACGCATCGGGATACGTACGTTTCGGTTTAAGGAATTCGCCGCTTCTCAAACGCTCTAATATCTCATAAGGAAAAGCAGCTAGAACGTTGTAACTAGAACTAGAACGTTGTAACTAGAACGTTGTAACGTTGGCGTAAGTCCCGGTATGTTTTAAGATACCCTCTATTTGTCGCCAAAGTTTAACGCTATTGCACTACAACCATGCAAAGATACAGTAAAATCACCTTTTATTGGTGGTGCTCAGAATTCCTGTAGGCCCTGGTTTTGTAGGTATTTGAGGGCCAGAATGGGGGGATTATGTGGTTAACTTTGGCTAAATTGTGTGATCAGTGAAGCAGACACAAAATTGCTATGAGAAGTGTATGTATCTAGCTACCCTATTTAAATGCAGCAAATTTCAGCCGAATGGGACTTCAAATATGGCTGCCAGTCGTTCATCTTGAAACATTACCTTGGCTCATAAACAATACCACAAAGAATGTTCTAACCTGGAATGGGTAATGTTTCCCTGGAACATATCGACTTGACACTTGTTGTACGTTCTTCTGGTATATTCACCCAGGTGAGTACATGGTCCCTGGACCATTTCACTAAGTAACACATTCAGTACATCCATACGTTCTCTGCATGGGTTTTCTAGCTAACCGTTGGTAAATGAAACATTATTTGACAACAGAAACATACCTTTCTCTGGTACATACTGCATCCGATCTGCTCTAATGTTTCATTATCTTCAATACATGTACCTCTCCTCCGACTTAGTTGACAATTATAATGCTCTTTCTCTCTGCACACATTGAACATTTTACAGTTTCCTGTGGTCAGACAGGAAACAGCACACATCAGAAAACGAGATACGACGAACTGATATAAATCAGGAGAGGAAAGTGCCTTTCCCTGTACTAAATAACCGAAATGAGCATGCGTTTTCATTTTGTACTTATTTCATTATTGAGTACAAGTACTATTGTACCTTTCCGTATAACTAATAGTCTTGTTATCGTGTTGGTTGCGTTGGCATGATATTTGAAATTCACGACTGCTCCGCACAATTGGCAAAAACAGGCTTGGGATACCCATGAACACCGTTTATGTGCCAGAAAATTGAAGCGAAAGGCTTGTAACATCCCAAAAAGTCCTGGGTCCATAAGAAATTGATGGGCACTCAAAAGATGCGAAGATTTTACTGTCCCTACGGCAACTTCAGAATTACTAACGTTGCTCTCTGAAAATCAGGGCCGTCCGATACTACTACAGGTGTAAAGTTTTTCAGTGTTCCGTGTGTCAGTGTTCCCCTTTTGTTCTGGAAACACTGGCAGATAGATCGACACGTTTCTCTGTGTGTCCTCCATTGTCGAGTCGCGGCTTATTCCGTCAGACAATAGCAGGTGAGGTGAACACTCGCAGATGGGGAACGCTCAAAAACGTTACAACTAAAATCGCACTCTATGTGCGGTCGGCCCTGATCTATTCGCGTGGTAGTTCGCTATCATGGCAGGATCCGATTGACACATTCCGATCCTTAGTTCAACAGATTTGGAACAAAACAAAATCACTTGAGATTAACGCCCTGCAAACACCTCAAATGAAGGCTCAGAACATGATAGACCCCACGACGCCAGGAGGGCGCCACCTTATTTGTCTTCGAGCTGTCAAGGTGTCAACAACCTCTGGTGAGCTCCTGCTGGACACTTTTTTGAAAGAAAAAGTTTTGACCCAGCTGGGAGTCGAACCCGCGCCCTGTTATCTTCGTTCCAACGTCTTTCCCATTCGGCCACACCGTGGCTTCCCGTGCTTTCTCTCATTCGTAGTATTATTACGTAAGGCGAAGTCCTACGTCTATGACAAACACAAAACATGTTCTTGTCAGCTGGCTCGTTGGCCGAGTGGATAGAGTGGTGGATTACAAATCAGAAGGTTGACGGTTCGAACCCCGTCTAAAATGACTTGATTTTTTTTCTTTGAGTAGTGTACATGTAAGCGGTATCCGGAGATGTTGACAGCTCTGTTGCCCGAAGGCAAATAAGGTGGCGCCCTCCTGGCATCGCAGGGTCTATCATGTTCTGAGCCTTCCTTTGAGGTGTTTGCAGGGCGTTTGCATTTCTCTTGCTCGCCGCATGACGACTTTTTGCTCATGCAGTTCAGCTTTAAGAGTGAAAGGCCCACAGGTGGAAAATCACCTCTTCCAAAGGCGTTCAAATTTCTTAGGCATGTTGGTTAGAGGTCAAATAAGAACTGGACTTTTCCCCAAAAGTGAATGTGCCAATAATATACAAAATATGGAAAATTCTGATAACATACAGGTACATGTATATGGTAAAGAAAGTGTTTGATGATACATGTATTTGAGATCATCAGAAATAACAAAAATCTGACGATATTTGAGATATTTTTAAAAGAGATTTGGAGTTCGAATTCTAACATTCACTAAACGACTAACAATGACCAAGAATCGAGATTTGTGTGGCATACCCTCGATCACGGAGAAACGCAACTCTTTCTTCAAAATGTGATGAAATGGGCCCATTTCGACCACGCAAATAATTTTCTGTAAAAATATCATTGAAGAGGGCAAATACTTTTTAGTAGTTTTATCACAGTGGGTCTTAGATTCTCCATTGATTAATGCTAAATGTTGTTTCCATGAAAAACGCCAAGACTTCAAAAATCTCATTTTCAATAATAATTGGAAAGTGTTGTATGATATTTTCATTTTTTTGAAATTTTCTCTGGGACATACAGTATGAGGTGTAATATGACCATATACTGAGCAACAACCCAAATGTATGCATACTTTATGAATAGGGTGGAAAAACCACTGTAGATTTTCTTTTCTGACATGGGCGTACATGTAGTACGTGAACAATTAAGACTGTGACAATAAAATAAAAGCTGATAGCGTACCACATGCAGCGTCATGCGCGTACCGTCCTCGTATCTTCCGCGGACGTCGCGCGCCGCCGTAGAAGGCGCGGACGTCACGCACAAGAGACGCGTGACGTACTCGTACCATGTCACAACAGTCATTAATACGTGGGCATGCATGTGTGAAAACAGATTTATAAATTCAGCATCGGTGACTTATAATGGCGTGCAACAAGTAGCCTTCATTCCGTGAACTCGTGTATCTCTGGGATTTTCACGTTGGTGTAACGGTCAAAAACTTTTGCTAATAATGTGCATGTGTTATATTACATCTACATATCGAGTAATTTACCATGACAGGCAATATTGGAATATAACTTTCCATGAACTTGTGTATCCCTGAGATTTAAAATGTTGAGGTAATGGTCGTAAACATCGACAATAACCCTGGATAAATAACGTGCATTTGCTAAAATATATTGAGAAACTTACCACGACGTGCCTTGTGGGATATTGGAGAGCCTCTGCGTGTGCCCGGTTGGGCCGTGCGACTGCGTTTGTCTATTGTTTGGGTCGCTCACACAGTGGATGATCGTCGTCGGGCCCGGCCGGGCGCTTGCAGGGGCTCACTATTTATTGGTATATAATTTTCGTGTATAATTGGTGTATAATTTGGTGTATCAGTGAGACTCTACACGGTTGCAGCGGTGGATAACATCCGCTACTACGTGTACGTGCCTGTAACTTATCTTGAGGTGCGATATTGGAATATAAGTTTCCGTGTACTCGTGTAGCCGTGATATTGCTGTAACGGTTGATAACGGGGAGGTTTCGCGAGCGCCCGGTTGGGCCGTGCGGCAGTGTTTGTCCATAGTTTGGGTATACCCATACAGTGGATGGGCGACGTCACCTGGCCTGTCCGGGCGCTCGCGAGGCCGCCCTGATATTCGCTAATATGTGTAACGTGTACGTGCATGTGTCATAATAGATTTCCATATTGAGCAACTTTCCTGACGTGTGATATCGGAATATAGCTATCATTCCGTGAATTTGTGTATCCTTGAGATTTTACATGTTGGTGTAACGGTAAAAAAAAACATTCGTGCATGTGTTGAATTACATTTGCATGTTGAATAATTTACCACGAAGTGTGATGGAACATAACTTACTGTCAACATAACTTACTGTCAACTGTCTGTGTATCCCTGAGAGTTTAAATGTAGATGTAATGGTTGAAAACATCGATAATAACGTGCAGGTGTTAAACCATAGCCTATCCCCATATTGAATAACTTATGATGTGCGGCATATTGGAATATAACTTACCCTGTAACTTGCGTATCCCTGAGATTCTAAATATTGGCGCAACGGTTGCAGGCATTTGGTAATGGGAACAACGTACGTGTGTCAAATATAACTACACATTGGGGGCTTTCGGCGGGGCTCCGTATCGTGGGTACGCATCGCGTGCGGCGTATGACTTTAATGTAAATTGCATTGGCTCGGTGCGTCATGCGTGGTGCGGGCCGGTGGTGCTGGGCGTCGCTGAGAGTCGCTATTGTGTAATTTGATTACCATGAGGTGTAATATTGGTATATGATCTTCCGAAAACTTGTGAGTCCATGAGATTAACATGTTTCAGCGCAACAACCTCTTCCGGTACCACCCACATCTACACACCGTATAGGCTTAAATCTATACCTAGCACCTCTCTTTCACTTCACTGGACGCCGACTTCGCGGAATTGATTTATAGTCCAGCGTACTTTAGCGACGGCGACCCGTTAAGGGCGGCGCACACGAGCGACTTTTTGAAGGAGACTACCCCGCCGACTGCCATAACGACCGGAATTTGTGGATTTTGTCGCCTAGTCTGCGGTAGATCATCCGACCAACCGACTAGTCGTGGGACAAGCCTCAGTGATCGCTCGATCGACCGGCGTGATATGAAATCCGGTCGGAAGAATAGTAGTCGCATCGTTTGCGGTCATTTGGTGCACTGGTCGATTTTACTGGTCGGCCTCAGTGGTCTCTTACCTAAAGCCCTATTTACACGAGCCGATTTTGCCGTACGACAGAGTCGTATCAGATTTGTCGTACAGGTTTGTCGGGATCGGCTAATCTGTTTAAGCCTAGTTTATACTTCGACGCACGACCATCGGCGTCCGACGCGCGATCAAAATCTGGATGCCAACATAATGAAGTAGGCTTAAAGCCTAGTTTATACTTCGACGCAAGACCATCGGCGTCTGACGCGCGATCAAAATCTGGACGCCGACCTAATGAAGTAGGCTTATGTCGGCGTACAGATTTTGATCGTGCGTCGGACGCCGATGGTCGTGCGTCGAAGTATAAACTAGGCTTATGTCGGCGTACAGATTTTGATCGTGCGTCGGACGCCGATGGTCCTGCGTCGAAGTATAAACTAGGCTTTACACGGGACGATTTATTCCCCGGATTTATTCATGCGTCGCTAATGTATGTGCATGTGTTAAAATATATTTACGCATTGTGTACCTTGTTATCTCTGCAAGGTGGGATTCATTGGACTAGATCTGACCTTTTAAGGGCAGGTCTGGCTCAATGAATCCTACTTGATGCTTAACGACTCTTGAATGAATCTTGTTCAATGCAATGAATCCTACTCAATGCTCAATGCTCAATGCTTAGCACATTGGGTATGTTAAAACATGCTCAATGCGTTGGTATCTTTAAGCGTTTCGTAGTAGGTACAATTATTATATAAGGGAATAGGGGTGATGACCATGCGTGAGGGAGTCCTCGCCCAGTGCAACAGGGTATGACTGGGCTTATTTTTGCAAAATATGGAGGTCACGGGTGCATATCACTGATGTTCCTTATTGATGCCGGTTGACGTGCATCAATGGAGGGTGAGAATAGGATTATACCACTGTCAGCTACAGTTAGCTGACACAATTACTCCAGGCTGTGGGACATTTCATGTGTGCTCAACTGATTTAATAGTACAGATCTTCTTACTGGTCTCAGTGATTGTGTTTGGGATGTCATTAAGCTTCCTGGGTGTAAGTCACTGGTGTGCAACTTTAATATTATTAGCTTTGGACGTGAGCAGGTTGGTTATATTTTTCATACCATTTTGCATTTTTCTACAGGTACTTAAACATACAAAATACGCGGTATCGTCAAGAGCTATAGTGTCATTTGTGCTAACTTTTAGTATGGTTGTTTTGATCACGCCTGGATTGATTTCCCTAATTATACAACCTAACCTATCTCGGTTACTTCTTCTTGGTTTTGATATATAATTAAATCCGGGACCCACTGGGGGTGATACGAACATTGTCTTCACCAATGTTAATAGCTTATCAGCTGACAAAGGTTGTAGGTACGAGGAGTTTAAGTTGTTTTTAAAATGTAATCAAGTCTATGTGGCAGCAGTATGCGAAGCTGGTAACCGCCTGAATGTATCAGAATGGAACATCAATGGTTATCACAATCTAGGCCCCACTCTCTATAACGATGAAGGCAGAGGAATGCTCGTGTACATTCACTCTTCTGTTTTCTTCAAAAGACGGTACGATCTCGAGTCTGACGTAAAGGAGAGTATGTGGTTTGAATTAAATATGAACCATAAAAAATTGTTGTTTGGATCACTGTATAGATCCCCCTCTCAGTCTACGGAGGAGAGAAATAACTTCATGTCCAAACTCGACACCAAATTACGTGCTATAGACTTGACAGGTGAGACAGTATTACTGGGTGGAGACTTCAATTGTAGAAGTAAAATGTGGTGGGCAGGCGATATCAACACCAGGGAAGGAGAAATGTTATATGAGGTTAGCACAAACAACTCACTATTCCAACTTGTTCATGATCCCACTAGAGTTACAGCTCGTAGTAAATCTTGTCTCGATTTAGTGTTTGTAAACAATCCTGGGTTTGTGGTAGGGGCAAACGTATGTCCACCTATGGGTAATTCAGACCACAATACGGTGGTAATTAGGCTTAATTTTGATTCTGCTTATGAAACTGATGGGGGCAGCAGGAGAGTATGGAAATACGAACGTACAGACCAAGCGGCATTGAATGAGGCAGTGCTAGCTCACGACTGGAATGCAGTATTGACGGGAGATACAATTAATGAAATGACTATGGCCTTTACCAACCACTTAATCAATATTTTTGAAACGTACATACCGTNTTTTTGGGTCTCCGGAATGCAATAAGGGGTGGCTCAGGGCAGCATTCCTTCATTGATGGGTTCAAATGAAGAATAGGAAGGAAACGGCGTGTGATTGCAGTAATGTCTGGCAGTCCAGGGCGATAGGTGAGGACTAAGGGGATCTGGCGGGTTTTGGGGGACTGCTGGTTGTCTCGGACCTCACTTCTGTCGACACTCTGGTTGGCCTGGGGCTCACCATCATCAGCTCTGTCTCTACTCCCATCCTGGGTATTGGTTTCCGTCGTAGTAGGAGGGTGGGCCCCCTGGCCGTCATGACGTTGGATTGCCCTTTCTACTTCCCTTGCAACTTTCCGTCTGTTATGTCCCCTGTCTGTGAGAAAGCCAACCAAGTTCTGAAGGTGTTTAAGAGCCGCAGGCCGTTCTGAGCATATGGACAGGATGCGGAGGGCTTGGGAAAAAGGGATGGCACGTTTAGTATGGCCAGGGTGAGAGGAAGCTGGGTGGAGGTATCCCCTTAGTCCTCACCTATCACCCTGGACTGCCAGACATTACTGCAATCACACGCCGTTTCCTTCCTATTCTTCATTGTTGGAAACTAGGGACGTTGGTACCTATTTTTAAAAATAAAGGGGATTCCTCAGCACCTAGCAACTATAGACCAGTTACTTTACTGAATGTTTTATCAAAGGTATTTGAGCGTGTTATTCACGATAGTATTTATGTACACATTAATGATAATAATTTGCTCTATGACTACCAATCGGGCTTTGTGAAGGGCCACGACACTCAAAAACAGCTAGCACACATGGTGCATTTAATCCATGACAATTGGAATAGGAAAATGGAGACCAGAGGCGTCTTCGTGGACATTGAGGGTGCATTTGATGCCATTCCTCATTTCCTGCTAGTAAACAAATTAGAGTCATTTGGTATTGCGCATAATGTCACAACATTGATCAGATCTTATTTAAGTAGGAGAAGGTTACAAGTGAAGGTAAATAACAGTTTTTCTAATTGGTCAACCTTAGGTTCAATAAACAGCGGTGTCCCCCAGGGCTCGGTTCTTGGCCCTTTATTGTTCTTAGTATATATAAATGACCTACATGAAGTGGTTAAAAATTGCCTTTTATACCTATATGCTGATGACTGCTCTTTGTTTATTCCAACAAGTCGAAATGGTGGTGTCTATTTATCTCATGATTTAATACAGGAAGATCTTAACAGAATGACAGAATGGTCCAGAAAATGGAAACTAACTTTTAAGGCTTCGAAGAGTGCGGAGGTTATCTTTCGTATGAAGGCTGCCCCACTCAGAATATATCCAATTGTGTCCGTAAATAACGATCCAATCGAACGTGTGGCATCACATAAGCACCTGGGTGTAATCCTCGGCCAATATCTTAATTTCCAAAACCATATTGATCATATTGTTCACAAGTGCAATAATCTCCTTAACCCCTTAAAATCTCTAACACATACAGTTCGATCCAAACATCTGGAAACTATTTACCACTCATTCATATTGCCCCACTTAGAATACGGGTCAATTCTATTTGACTCCGCCAGTAAGTTCAATCTATCAAAACTAGATCGTATACACTATAGGGCGGGGCTGTATGTTAGCGGTTGCATACATGGGACTAATACAGCAAAGGTGTTAGCCTGTCTTGGATGGATGTCACTAAATGATAGAAGGGCTCTTAAGAAATTAACATTGGTGTACGATTTTAAGCAGAACATGTTGCCATCCTATTTAATGCAGATTTTTAATTTTCATCGTAACGTTCCCCATCGCCAGCTGCGTCAACATAGAGAATTTGTAGTACCGGCTGGAACATCTCAGGGTATGTTAAATTCAGTCCTGATAAGCTCTATGAGACAATGGGAAAATATACCCGATTCTATAAAAGACAGGAGGAGTCGGAATTCATTTAAATACAACCTCCGTGTACACATTGGTGGGAGGAAAAACCTGCTATCAACAACCCGACTGAACTTACCGCGACATTTAGAGATAATCCTAAACAGAACCAGATGTGATCTTATATTTAACTCCCATAAATACACTCATAACTTTCAAAACGTACCGGGGCCTGGTTGCCCATGTGGTGCAAGTTCACAGACTACTAAACATGTCTTGATGGATTGTGTGAGATTGAGTCATATTCGCAATAACTACAGGATCAATATAGGATTAACACACCCTGCTACTCGACAACTCTTGCAGACCAGTGACTCCACCCATAGAGTTAATATTCTATTGAATGGGTACGATGATTTACCCATTAGAGTTAGTAAAAACCTTGTGTCTGAAACGGCCCATTTTATTGCCCTGTCTTGTTCCCAATATAATGATAATATTTAAACTGGCTTAAAGGAGCACACTTGAGGTTAGCGACAGAAGTCATCATTCGGACTTAGCCTAGAGAATTTTCAGTAAAAAGGACAACACTAAGAGAGAAGAAAGGGTGAAAAAAGTCCCGTCCAAGTCGAGAGTCGAACCAGGGACCTTTTGATTAGTAGGCAAACGCTCTAGCCGACTGAGCTACCGAGGCAGCTGGCAGCGCTGGCGTTGAATCTAGGTCTTATTTAATAAATGTAACATAATATCAATATAATGCTAACCCTGACAAAAACCTTTTCTTTTAGCCCTAACCCTACCCATAGCTCTACCCCATCCCTAAACCTTACCCCCGGGGCAAAATCAACCCCACGCGCGTTGAAAAAAACACTTTACTCGCGAAGAAATGGCCCTCTCACGTCTATAACAGTAACTACAGTGTACATATGCGCATGCGCATAAACTAGGATGACTTCTGTCGGTAACCGCAAATAAGGAGCACGGTATTGTCATTCTTTTTTTCCGACAGCCGGCGCCACTACGCCTCTATCCTATCCGAGGGACTAACAGCGATCTGGCAAGTGACCAGATCTACTGTGTTCACTTTGCATCGTAACTTTGTAGTTCGCCTTACTGCCGCTGGGTGGCCCCCTCGGCGTCGGCAGCCAAGTGGGCCATTCGAAATCCAATACCGTGCTCCTTTAATTAAAATAATGCAAATCTAGGATAGTCCTACCTATTACAATACCCTCCTTTTAGCGTTGCTAACTTTTTCACCTGATCGTCAGGAGCGTCTGCCCCAGGCATCCGTCCGTCCGTGCGCGCCGCGTCCCTCTTTGATGGTATGCAAATTTAACAGTGTTTAGGTGGTACGCTCGGGTGAAGCAGGGAACGTTTCCCTTTAGTAGTGCATATATGTATACAGTGTGTACATATGTGCATACATATATAAGTGTTTCCCTGAGCGGAGCCACAACTATTTACCTCCCATGTGTTTCTTTTTTCTTTCATTTAATTGTTTGCCTTGTTTTCCTTTCTACAATTGTCATTCTGTTCTGACTATCTATGTGTAACTTCATTTTGTTTTTCATCTAAAGGGCCAATAATGCTCTGCGATGGCCCTTGTTAATGTATCATTTAGTTCATCAAATAAACATAATTTCAAACAAAAATAATTAAAACCCCAAGACAATACAGCAATAGAACAAGGAAGTCGTCAGCTTCATTTTGATACCAATATCTCCTACGATATATCAATTAATTACGCTATATCTCAATCAATACTTTGAATTGAAAGCTGTAACAAATACCATTGTTTATAAAACGACCTCATCTTTCCATATTGCTAGAGAAATTAGTAATTGGTAGTCCAGTACATCTATGGATTAACCGGGAACTAATTGCAACAGAAGGTTTTATTACTGTTTATGCTGTATGACATCTTCATCAACAACATATCCGAAATCGCACTCCGGGAACCCACTTAATTTGCATATTCAATTTTGTGAATTGACTTCAAGGTTGTATGTCGATGGACGCAACAACTGAGCTTTGTATAGGAGAAAGGGAGACGATGTACACCTAACTTTTGAACGGTTGGATCTACACCCTATAAATGCATTACCCAACAAATTAAGAAGGTTCCCGGAGTCCACCCTGACAGCATGATGACGTCTAAACGACGTGGTGATCTGGTTATAACTGGTCAAACTCGTCGCACGTTTTATCACGACAAGTTTTCAACGTGTTTTTCACGTGATTATTTGACGTTTTTATACCCCTCATGTGTGAAAACCAGTTGTCACGTTTAAATCATGTCATGTTTTCAACCAGTTTTCAACGACCACCCAAGTGGTTGAAAATACGTTAAATGATCACGTCAAAATTACGTGTCATAAAAGACAAGTTTTAAAAAGTTAATATTTCTGTGAATGTTAATAATATTAATCATAATGTTAATAATGAATACAAGTATAACAATGAACAAAATAAAAAAAACCATTAGAACCCAAAAAAATCATTTTTTATACAAGACGTAGAAATCACGTGGGAAAGACGTCAAATATTGTTTAATACAAATCCTAATAATTAATCAGCAAAATGAAAAATGTGGTATATTAAAGCATTGGGACAACGAATACCAACATTGTAATGGCATTAGTTGGTATCATGAACTATCCTCATAATTTTCATCAGTGTTAAAATATTAGGAGACGATGCGTGACCTACACCACTTAATTTTTCAAGAAATTTGAATGCAACCTTCGTCATCAACTCTCAATATGGTGTAGCAACTTCACTGTTGCGGCTGACTCGGCCTGACAGAGTCCCCTGATCAGGGTTTTTTGATCATCAGGAATACTCCTCCTGCCATCTGCACAAATGGGCAGTTGGAAGTATCCAACTTAAAGGTAAAATGTGAAAAAATTCACTGGTTGAGAACTGGTTGAAAGCCGACACCACAACTGGTTGAAAATGCAATGGAAACTGGTTGATAAACAGGTGGAAATCACGTGGAAACAACGTCATGTGATTGAATTGCAGAAACGTGTCACGTTGGAAACACGTCTTATTCATGTTATATTCACGTGAAGAAACAACGTGCTAACCACGTGATTCCCATGAGCAGATCAACGTTGGAATTACGTCTTTTTAGACGTGATTTCCACGTCAGGCATTCACGTTTTTTTCACGTAATTTCCACGTGTCCTTGCTATCAGGGCAATTTCGGATATGATGTCCAAGGTGACCTAATCAAAGATTTAAAGCAAAAAAAAACTTCTGTTGCAATTTGTTCCCGGTTCGCCCGATTTTTCGCTCATATTTACTGGACTATGGTTGAACCGTTCGGCCATAACATGCTGTTGAACATATGGAAAAATTGGTGATTTTCGAGTTGTACATTTTTGGTGTAATGCATTCTCCAGCGTAACGGACATTTCTGTTACGTTACACCAAAACCATTTGAGCGATCTTCACGAATTTTTCCCCACTTGTTTATGGTATTGCCATAAGCACAATGCAAAACACACCGAAACACGAAAATTTCCGTCTTTTGTGATGAAAGTGTTAAAATTGTATATGTAAAGGAATAGACCCTAATTAATGGCATGCTTCTTATCATTAACGGTTTCTTTGATCAAAAAGTGTTACATCCTATACAACATCCAGATTTTAAGAGGCGCGTTTTAAATTACAGCTCATAAGAGGAAATAGCCTTTTTAAGCAAGGGATGACAATTCTGTGCCGTTTTGTAAATACGCTACGAAAAAGTCCCGTTGGAAAGCCAATGTGTTGGTAAGTTGCGCACGTTCTTCCTCAATTATCTGACGGCTTCGTCGCCAAATTCACCGTTGCTGAATCATTTTACAATTTGTATGAACGACCAGGAAGCCGCGTACGTAACAGCCCCGCGTCATCACGACTTTTGTTAGTCCTTAAGGTCTACCGATACATAAGCGAAAATTTTGGGATCATGGAAATCAACGCTGCGTAAATCGAGGATATTGGGAAATATCATGGTTTTCTTGCCTTTCTATGATGAACCTATCTCTTATCTGTCGATTCATGTAAAAAGCAACATGATATTAAGTACAGTTCCACTAATTAACGAAGGTTAATTACTGCCCTTTATTTTTCGCTAGATTTGACGCCACTTGCATGCAATTAGGTTTAAGAGGCCAGCCTTATTGTGTATCAAATTTGCCGCGAGGGCTGCACAGAGGGATTTCTCAAAATTCATCGTCTGCTATCTTTAGTTGGCTAATTAATCGCCCAAAATGGTGAAAAAATGATTTTTTTGTGATATCGTTGCGGAAAATCATTTATTTGAAAAATCGCTCTGTACATTTCATCATTGCAAACAACAGTACCCTCGTTATACCGCCACTGGCGGTAAAACGAGAGTGGACTGTATCTCAAAAGGTGTAGAAATGAGAGAGTTTTAGTGAAGACACCCTATGACAATACGTGATGACATGAGTAGTATTCATATGTAAATAACCCACGTAGGGCAGCTCCTGACCCCTTCTGAATATAAGCTATTGAAACATTTATTGAAGCTCGGGGAACCTCTTCCCCCAATTCGTTTTTCAATCCATGTAGGTTTCCTACATGTGGTGAGGTAAGAAATGTCATTGAATAAATTTAGGAACAGCCTATAATCCGGGAAACCGCAGACTTCACGACATGCGGGTTGTTATATTCATCGAACCGTACTAACCACAAAGTCGCCGAGTCGCTCACATTTGGGCGCGAAAGCATACTGTATACCGTAATATGACTTATCCGGCCACCACGGCCAACATGCCAAGCACGCGAATTATTGAATATACACGATCCAGGCCAAGTTATGAAAGGCCTAGTCAGGGTTACATGTGCCTGCCTTTGTCAATGTTATGCCTGACTTGTCCTGACCAGTACGATTTGAAAATGATGTCAATTAAAGCTAGGCCTACTGTGGAATAAAGTTGTGGTCTGTCGTTGAAAAGAAACTCACAAGTGATGTGTAACCCTGACTAGGCCTTCCATAACTTGGCCTGGATCGTGTGGCAGTACATTGTGTACTTCCTATCATTGCGTTAACACAGGCTGCGTGCGCGAGACTGCTTGGTGAGACTGCTTTTGCAGTCTCGCCAAGCCGATTTGTCCGTTAGAAACCCTGTTCCGAACGGGACGGCCGAAAACGGCTGCAAAATCATCTTTTTGGTTATCAGTTCGTTTCAAAAGTTGTCTATTAAAAAATTTCATACTTAAATGTTCCCGCTGACGTATACAGTGGACAATTGGAACTTATGATTTGACCAAATTTGACTGATCTTTTCATCCGACATTGTGCCGTTTCTCAACCTGGTTATATATAGGGGTGTTCTTCTTACTTGATAAGACCGTGATTAGGCCAGAAAGGAGTAATGCCATAGGGTGAATCAGTTAGACGCCATGAAAATAAAGGGAATCGTGTTGGCAACTGCAAATGAGGCCAGAATTTACCGATAGGCCTACACGAAATAAACTTGACTTCGATTCAGATGTCACCACCCTGCGAGGTTTGCCGATTCCCGCGCCGGGTTCCTGCCTGAACCATGTCTTATTTCAGGAGTTAGATAGCACATACACTTAGAAATTGTGAAGAAAAACGGGTAATTATGGTTTCCGATCTCAAGATCGGAAACCATATTGTGTTTGGTTGTGGTGTCTGTCTGTCTGTGTGTGTATGTGTGCGTGCGTGTGTGTGTGTGTGGTTGTTTTGGCTACAAATGTAGGACATCTGCCACATTAGACACCAACAGTTTGAGGACTTCGGGTCCTCGCCCACCAATAGACACGGGTCCTCGAACTGCGAACCTTCCAACGTCCTCAAATCATCGCTTGGGATGCTTTGCATCAATTTGAGCAGGGTCCTACTTTTGGATGTTTCAAGTTGGTCTACGGATTCCGGCCTTTTCTCCTTCATTACCAGGACGTGTCTATTTACTCCACACAGTCATGAGGTGGTGTCCCCCTCTAGTGTCGGTAATGTGTTCTGCGTTCTGATTGGACTGTTTCCCCTGGTTTCGGGCAAGGGTATGTGTGTTACGAAGCTTTTATACAAAAGTCGGCTTAATCTTATCGAGGACCGCGCGGGATCGACCAACACCCATCCATAACAGCTCAAAACATACGTCCTCGGTATGGGTGATGACAGACTGGTCCTCATGTTGCCCCATTGGTGACTTTTTGTCCCAGTCCTAACTTTGGAGGAAAAAAGCCGACTCTTAAAATCAAAGATAGATTATATCCAAAATGTTATTTATTTATTAAGTGCCTACATAAATGTCCCCAAGATCTGGGTGGAAAGTGATGTCCTCGGTATGGATGTTTCAGTACAAGTCCTCACGATACACCAGATGCGACTATGTGTGTGTCTGTCTGTCTGTTCAGTCTGTCACTCCTGTAACTTTGTTCCTGCAAGAGCTACAGACCTGATGTGACCTATCCCCAGGTAACATGAACTGAGCTACAAGATGGAATGAAAATTTCAGGTCTCCGATACCTGGTTCATGGTGAAATTGATATATCAAAAGTTGAGATTTTGTCTGTCACACTTTTCTTTCTTGAATAACTTGTCTCCGAGGCCAGCTAGAGCACTAGTAACAAGTTCCTTCCCTATGTTTATGACCCTTGGCAAGATCCCGGCATCAACGAATGTATTGTCCAGTGTCAGCATCATAATGATATTGATATATCAAATTTGATATTATGACATATCGGGAAATCTGCCACAGTAAGCAACTTGAAACTGGTATCACAACATCATAGCTCATCCACGGATGTTATTGCAACTGAAATTTTAGAGTACCATCAGATCTAACACCTGTTTATGGACAGCGGTTTATCGCACGCCGTTTCTTCAGTTATTGGAGAAACCAACTTTCGGTGTGTGAAACCTATATTTTCTCCACATAAACTAAGATTTTGTCTCTGGAAACCTATGTTCATGTCCAAAAGTATGTTTCTGTAGAGAAAAACTTATATCGTGCCACTCGCACCCCAAACCTCATAGCTTGTACTTCCACCTATCCCAACAAACTCACCAAAACCACAGGTTCTTTGCGCGTACACCTATGTTTTGCCGTGTCTTATAGACCCGTGTTTGAAAAGCCCGTGTTTATTAGACCCGCCGAGCTCGCAGGGGTTATATTAATTCAGACACGTGTGTCACCCGGGCTTTTAGCCTGGTGTGAGCGCAATAAACTCGGCGATTACTAGTTATAAAACCCGGCGACAGATCGCGCAGTAAGTGTGTTGCGTATTGCGCATGCGCTATAAACCAAAAAACCACCTGAAATTTTAGCCGTAAGCGTGACCTCTCTCGCCGTGTTTATAACTAAGGGAATATACTTGGCCATGTGTCATGAACTGGGTACTCTAAAAAGGTGGAGTTGTTACACAAATTTTGCTTTTACAGATTTCAACTAACTTTTTTTTTACTTAATGGTAGTCAATCTCTGGTTTTTTAGCCTCATCAGAAAGAGAATTTTCTCTCGTTTCTATTACAGAAAACCATTTTGATTTATCAATTCCCGTTTAGGCTACAGACGCCTTAATTCAGGAGTTGTCAGCTTCACTTTGGGGTGGAGGCGGCTCGGTGCTAGGTATATAATAGTGAACTACATTAGATCTCAGTTTTGTGTTTTGTTAGGAAGCATTTTTCGTACTTTCTCACAGTCAGTCTACCTCAAGTATATGACACTGATAAACATTTTATGCTATTGATACCCGTAAGTGGTATATATGAGGTGTTTGTTTGGGGTGTGGAGCTGGCTTGGAAATAGGTAGTTTCTTAGTTTTCACGTCAGATGTCTTTAGGACGTAGGCCGAGGTCTTAGTTTGCTCCTTTACACCACATCTTATGGTGTAGTTTTGCCAAATGAAACTACCTCGGACTTTGGTCTTACATGTACCTACCCGAAGGGTTGTAATGTTATTTTTGGCCAGTAGCCTACCTCCATTTCTGCAAAGTAGCAAAGGACTATTTGTTGTTCAAGAGGGATGAGAAAGGGGTCATCATTCCTAAGGATAGGATGCTTTAAGTAGGGATTGAGGTGACAAAACGTGGTGATTTCTATTGCTTGACCAGGAGTGATCAAACATTCTTTCTTCGGTTTCTCGGTGGGCTTGAGTCTTTTTTTCTAACTCGAAGTTGAACTAGATGCTGTTAAATTAGACCTAAATTAGAATTTAGAACTTTTTTATGAATGATTGCTATCCTGAGCTGTTTCTTTGTTATTAATTGGAAGTTGCCAATTATGACCTTGTTTTATTGTTCAAATTCTAAGTTCTTTGTTTTAATAAATCAAAGTGCTACACGTCAGATTCTCTTGTTTTGTCTGTCACACGAATATCTGAGGATCATTTTGCAAAAAACCGTGATGAATTTCGACAAACTATCACGATTTCCGAGCAATTTTATGACAAGGAGTCGATTTTGAGAAAACGGACAAAATGTGTTTTGATTCTAATGCATTTTCCATTACAGCTCGATCATAAAAATCCCAATATCTCCTAAAATATGCAAGCTATCAAAGTTCTGTTTGCGGGTATATTTGCAGGCTATTATCTTACTCAACATATTGAAAATTTCCAAAATTGGTCATTTTGACCATGTAACGCAAAAGTAGACCAGTTAATGACACACGACCACTTAAAAGAGGTGTAAGCGCATGGTGTGTTTTCTTCAAGCACGGGGAATACTTTTTCACAAGAAAATACGTATAATACTGCACAGAAAGTCCGATAGTGCTACCCGCGCCTATCGGCAGTGAAGTAAAGCGCATTTTTCCATTAACTAAACCGCCAATAGGCACCGAGGGCAAAATCATGCAAATGTTTATGTAAAAGGCCATTTTAAAGCGAATGTTCTACCAATTCCGTGACGTCTGGTATTCAATTGCTCGAAATTTCCAACTTCTGCTTTCTTCCCTCTGTGTGACAAATTGTCTTGTTTTTATTCGGGGAACCAGAAACAACCAACAATCCGTCGTGTGTACGAATGCAACAGATCGACATGATTTGTTCAGAATACAGTTAGCAATGCATATGAAACGGTTTCGAGTGATAATTCGCGAACCTTTCTCTGAGATGTCACGATACTTCTTGTCAAATACAAATCCTTCCAGGATGTAAAGCGAATGAAAAAAAAAACAATAATAATGAGAAAACAAGGATTAGACTCCACCTATATTCTACACCATGAATTACAAATCCACTACGTATTGAGTACGTGCACATGAAGTATCGGTACGGATTTGAAGGTGGCATGAACATGATTAAGGGTCACATGAGTAGTGTAAAAGTGGGGAATTCAACCCACTCCCAAAATACACTGAAATTTCATTCCAGTTAAAATCTCAGTTCAAACAATTTCCAGTAATCATTCAGTTAAAACAAATTCCAGTATTCACTCAGTTTAAACATTTTAACACAAATTACAAAATTTACAAATTATAAAAATTTATAAATTACAAAATTACAAAATTACAAAATTTACAAATTTACAAAAAAATTATAAAATTACAAAATTACAAAATTACAAATTTACAAAATAAAATTTACAAAAAATAAAATTTACAAAAAATTAAATTCACATAAAATCAACAAAATCATACAAATTCCAATTTGTAATTTTATAATTTTTTTTCATAATAAAATAATTTATCTAAAATTATTTTCTTTTAACTAATTAAAAAATGATATAATGTTTACAATTTCAATAAAATAAAATTCACACAAAATCAACAAAATCTCACAAATTAAAAATTCCCAAATTTTGTAATTTTGTAATTTCCTCATAATAAAACAATTTATCTAAAATTATTTTCTTTTCATTTTCAAATCCACACAAATTTGTGATCATGACCAAATTTCTACACCTAACCATGATTTAATTATTTCCATTTCTTCAATAAAATGTTTCCATCAAATGAGGAATTAGAATCAAAAATTAAAACTACTTACGAAGCTTGGAAAAATGTTCCACTCAACATATGGCATAAGATTCTCGATATCCAAAAAATTCCAACCACAAGAGGAGAAGCGATGATATTAACATTATCCGATCGAGATGAAAATATCATCACAACGTTCACAACTTCAATTATCAAAAAAGAATTAGAGAAAAATCCCAACTATGAATATATCAAATCAACAGGAAAGGCAGAGGGAAAAAAATACTACGGATTCGAACTTGTATAGATCAGTGTATAAAGGCAGGATGATGTGTTTATATTCTGATTTACCCAGACAGCATATCTCACGTTGTTGACCTCAATTCCTATACAGATATTGTGCAGTGAGACGCAACTCGAGTTGCGTGTGATAAAGAGATGACCTGAATTCCCAGATAGACATTGTTAAATTATCTCGCGCCAGTGCAGTTGTACCTGATAATAGAATGTAAAATCATTCTATACTACTACTATGTTTTCAAAAATAAATGGATAGTATGTTTTACATTCCATTTCAAAAATAAATGGACAGTGTGTTTTATTCGATCAGCAGAACTGCATTCAGAATTCATCCTATACTACTACTATGTTTTCAAAAATAAGCGGACAGTATACTTTATTCTCTGTTTCAAAATAAATGGATAGTGTGTTTTCTAAAAGAATTTTATTCGATCAACAATAGTTACTTCAAATCAT